>JAVIAB010000051.1:151272844-151481831 GCA_032433765.1 Megaustenia siamemsis | reverse complement strand
AGGCAAACATCGATTTCAAGTTTTCTTCAGCAGTTTGGATATTAGTTATTTATATCAACAATACTGTCACAATTGAGGGTTTCATATATGTCTTCCCTTTCAGCTGATAGCGACGGATTGGTGAATATACGAGTAGTAGTAGTAGTAGTATAATAGTAAGTAGTAGTAGTAGCAGCAGTACGTAAGTAGTAATAGTAGATAGTATAGTAGTAGTAGTATATTAATAGTATAGTAGTAGTAGTAAATAGTAGTTAGTAATAGTAGTAGTAATTATAGTAGGAATAGTAGTAATAGTAGTAATAGTATAGTAATAGTAGATAGTAATAGTAGTAGTAATAGTAGTAGTAGTAGTAGTAGCAGCAGTAGTAGTAGTAGTAGTAGGCAGCAGCAGCAGTAGTAGTAGGAGTAGTAGTAGGTAGCAGTAGTAGTAGTAGTAGTAGTAGCGGCAGTAGTAGTAGTAGCAGTAGCAGCAGTAGTAGCAGTAGTAGTAGTAGCAGTAGCAGTAGCAGCAGTAGTAGTAGCAGCAGTAGCCGTAGTAGTAAGTATTAGTAGTAGCAGGTCAGTAGTAGTAGTAGCACAGTAGCAATAGTAGTAGTAGTAGTAGTAGTAGCCGCAGTAGTAGTAGTAGCAGTAGCAGTAGCAAGTAGTAGTACAGCAATAGTAGTAGTAGTAGTAGTAGTATTAGTATTAGTATAGTAGTAGCAGCAGTAGATGTAGTAGTAGTAGTAGCAGTAGTAGTAGTAGTAGTAGTAGTAGCAGTAGTAGTAGTAGTAGCGTAGTTGTAGTAGTAGTAGTAGTATTAGTAGTAGTAGTAGCAGCTTAGATGTAATAGTAGTAGTAGCAGTAGTAGTAGTAGTAGTTGTAGTAGCAGTAGTAGTAGTAGTAGTAGCAGCAGTAATAGTAGTAGTAGTAGTAGTAATAAAAGTAGTAGCAATAGCAGTAGTAGCAATAGTAGTAGCAGTAGTAGTAATAGTAGTAGCAGTAGTAGCAATAGTAGTAGCAGTAGTAGTAATAGTAGTAGCAGTATTTGTAGTAGCAATCGTAGTAGCAGTAGTAATAATGGTAGCAGTAGTATTACTAAAAATAGTAGCAGTAGTTGCAGTAGCAACAGCATCAACAGCATCAACAGCAGTAGCAGATTATATTATAAATATTGCAATTATAGCATAATGTAAATCATGCAAAAAAGCAAGAACATAAATCTTTCAATCATGGCATGATGTAAATCTTGCAATCATAGCAGATTATAAAATTTGCAGTCGTAGCATAATATAAATCATGCAAAAAAGCAAGATCTTGCAATCATAGCAAAGTTTAGCAATGAATAGTTGGTGGGGTTTCGGGTTGTATATTGAACCGTTGTACTCGACACCTAGTGATAACTTATAAAAACGCAAATGTTTCTCCGACAAAAGTCTTTCTTGTGATAAATGACTGGAGACAACTCCTCGACTGTCCGCCTTTGTTCTGGGAGGACAACGTTTGTGCTATGGCTCCACTGTTAAGTGCACTTTTTATAGAAAATCCTTTGGAAAAAACTTTTTTGGAAATCGTTTTCTTTCTGTGGGTTGAGAGCAGTCGCCATTATGGAGCTTCTTTAGAATCATCGTCATCACTACTATTCTCTCATCATAACAATCGTAGCCGTCATCATCATTGTTGTCATCGTCATCATTATCATTATCAACATCATCACTACCACCACACAAACTTCGTCATTATCAGCGGTGGCCAACTTAAGGATGACCAAGGTCAGATTATAGCCAAGGTCAAGACCAGAGGGCCAAACTTAGAGTACCGTCAAAATGACATGATATGATTTAGTCCTAAATAATAATGTCTGCACACTATCACGTGACAATGACAGAAAAGTAACTTTGCAGCGCCAAATATAAACAAAGACTTTTATTACTGTCGGCATCAATAGTTTTTTTTTTTTTTTCAATCTACTAAAACTTAAACATTTTTTTTTATAGTTATGGTTTTGGCCAGTCGAAGGCCCTGGTATGACTGCAAACAACTCATCATCATGTGCCATACAGGTTGGCGTAGGTGATCATGTCCCTCCACAATCTTCTATCTACAGTGCATCGTATCAGTTCTGTTGTTGACTGTTTTCCATGCCATGACACCAAGCTTTCCAGTATTTTCTCTCTTTGTCGCCCGCGATCTTTCTTTCCTTTTATTTTGCCAGTTGTAACCAAGTATTCCAACTGGGGGGGCCTCGGTAGCCTAGTTGGGAAAACCCCCGACTGGACTACCGATGTTCGGACAACCCGTGTTCGATTCCCGCTGGGAGCAGTGTGAATTGTACTCGTGGTTGGAAAAAAAAAATACCCCCACGGTCGACCAGCCGTTGGCAGAAATGGGTACCAGGGTATTATCCTGGGAAGGTGAGGAATGTCGCTTCGCATCTGAGTTTCGATGCTAGAGGCTACACTATACAGAAATATCCGAACATTTCTGGATAGGCGGCCGAGCACATATGGGTGTAAACTCGCGTGCTAAGACGCCGGTTCAAGTCTCGTACTTTACCTTTACCTTTTATTCCAACTGTTCTCTTCTCATGATGTGCCCAAAAAATGTTGATTGCTTCTTTCTGATGTTTTTTAAGAGCTCCCTTTTTGTGTTGGCCTCTTTGTGAACTTCCTCATTGGTCTTTTTAGCTGTCCAGGGAACTTTCAACATTCTTCTGAGAAATCCCATCTCTGTGGCCTCTAATCGTCTTTTCATTTGTTTGTCAACTGTCCATGATTCGCTTCCATAGGTCAGAATTGGTTCTATATTGCACCGATGAACTCTCTTTCTCATTTTTATTGACATAGATTTGTTGCATAAGATATTTTTCATTTTCTGAAATGCTATTTTGGCCTGAGCTATCCTGCTTTTTATTTCTGTGGTGCATCTCCCATCTGATGTTATTATTGTGCCCAAGTATTTGAAACGCAAACAACTAAAATCTATAATTGCTGAACTACTCATGCCAGTGGAATCATCCGAAATAAAACTCATCTCATTGAAGGATCCAAATAAAGAAAGGCAGCTGCAGTCCCTATAAAGTAGTTACAGCACACGCCAAAAGACATAAGGCCAAACGCACCGAAAATGAACGCAGCTGAACTGTCCTTCGTCATACGATATCATAATTCATCGTAAGCAATCGGAATATGCTGACACGGTCCGGATGAAAAGCACAGCTCACGGTGTGCAAAGAGGACTAAACTCAGTAGGGCCGGCAGCAAGACGGACTTGGAATATGAGGAAACTGCAACTAGGAACACTTTTCAGACTGAGCCTCAATGGATCTTGCTGCCTATCCGTCATATTAACCGAAGTCGGTTTTTATTTATAGACATTTAATATAGCGAGTGAGAGCAATAATAAAAAAAGAGGAAAAAAATAGTATGGTGACAGCTTTACGTGGGAATGGACGAAACAAAAGTCAACGTTTCGGCCACGAGGCCTTCGGCTGGACGAACAACAAACACACAAACTATATATAAGGGTATATTAACAGATCAAACTACATGGCGATAATATGCTAGATGGCGATAATATGCTTGACACTCAAGAGAGGAAAATAAAAAAAGGAGGTCACTTCCCTGTGTTCCGCAGTGCGGTTAGTCTGACAATGGAAGTAGTGAGTGAGACACTTCAAGGGCAAAGAAATATAGACTAGCGGCCGCATCTGGACCGCGGACCTCCATTTGGCCACCCCTGATCATCATCATCATCATCATCATCATCATCATCATCATCATCATCATCATCATCATCATCATCATCATCATCATCATCATCATCATCATCATTTTCTACTGCCTCATGAGTTTTCTATCGTCTGTAGTTGGAAGGACACAGTTCTATGTTTCCCACGGTATGGGGTATGTTTATGCATACACCTCTGACCTCTCTCTTTGTAGCGTCAGTTGCAGAGGCGTATCTCTATATTGGTGTTCAGATTTATATGGGATATTGTTTCTGAATAGTAAATTCAAAAGCAAATCAAACGCAGCGATTACAAAATAAAAAAGAAACAAAAATTAAATATAAATAACAAGCAACATAGATAAAAGAATTCACCATCTTTATATATTTACATATACACAACACACACGACCACGCGCACAACAATACACATCGAGACAATACATAATAAATACATAACGCAGACAATCTGATTAAAAATGCAGAAGTTTGAAAAAAAAATAACTAACAAAACAAAAATAAATAAAAGTTATCTAAATATTCTGAAGCAGTAATGGAAACAAAATGAGAAGTGAATACTCCCCACACAAGAATCGGGAATAATTTGGCTTTGACGTAACGTAATTAGCGCGCGAAATCATGACGTCAAATGTAGAATATAATTATAGAAAATACTTAACCTGGACAATCAATTTCATTGTAGCCCCATTTTTTAAATATACTGATCCTTTCTTCTAGTCGCTATGTATCTGTTTTTATTTTATTATTTTTTTTTATTTTAAAAAATAATTTAAATTTGCAATTCTCAAACTTGTTTCCAGGAATCGACATTCATACATTAAACGAGAAACAATAAAATAATTACATTTCGAATGATTAAAATGCCGAGACAACTGTTTATTTACAAACGCTCGGTTGATCCATATTTTAGATAGTCCCAAGGGATGGTTTGAGTTAGACGCCAAGCATGAATGAGCAAACTGTTTCTCTGATGATGTGAACGAATGAACGTAACCCTGGGGTATTTTCTATTAATAACTCTCAGAGATGCTGGCGCTAATACATCACCGCTAAAACGTTCCGTTTTAATGTAAAAAAAAACCGAATTATTCATCCACATATGAAGAAACTATTAACGGACAATTAATTCATGTTCTATTTTTAAACGTGATATGGTCTGTCTAGAATAAAACAAATACATGTACTTATATTTATTTAAACGAGCAAAAGTTATCTGTTCAGAGAGTTTCCATTTGCTTCTTCTAAAAATTGTAAAGGATGTCCCATAACAACGGGGTCCGATTTATGTTTAGGCTAAATAATCTGCGGTGCCTCAGTCGCTGAGTGGTTGGTCTGCTCGTTTCCTGATCAAAAGGGTCTGAGTTAGATTCCCGGAATTGGCAGGTATTTTTTTTCCGAAACGACAAGCCTCCGGGGTTCTCCCAGCTTCTAAAAATGAGTACGAGATATTTTTTCTGGGAGGTAAAGGCGGCCTGGCGTGATACTGACATCACACTAATGTGCCGTGGTCATGGAATAATGTGGTCACTAACACCCTATTCCCCATTACCAAGGGAACCTTTACTATACTTAAATAAGCTACAGCTTGGGGTCTCACACGATGTGGTCTCCATTTTACTGATGTTGTAATCCATGATAAAAACCTCCTGCTGCTAATGTTTTAACAGGGGACCTCATAATCAGAGGAAGCCTCAAATTTGTTTATTGTTACCTGTTATAGAGACCTGTGGGTGTTAATTTTTTTTTTTTTTTAACAGGAGCCTCAACGATTCATTTAGCGTAGCCAGATTAGGGCTTAGGCGTTTCATTTAGCTTAGCCTGATGAGAACCTCAGCGTTTCATTTAACTTAACCAGATTAGAGCCTGGATGTATATTTATCGCCCTTGTTATTTGGAGTTGTTATGGACTTCATAATGAAGAAATGCTGCCCTGGTAACAAAGGCATTGAATGGATTCAAGGAGACCGTTTGGAGGACCTCGACTTTGCTGATGACATAGTACTTATCAGCGGTCTGATAAAAACGATGCATGAAAACACAAATGAACTATCATCAATAGCCAGTAAAATTTGGCTTGAGATCAACCATGAAAAGACTAAAGTCATGAAAAGCTTAATTCCAACAGACGACAAAATATACATGGAAAACAAACCAGTGGAAGAGATCAATCACTTTATCAATCTTGGAAGTCACATTGATCGAGAAGGGGATACAAGCAAAGGAATTAGAATCAGAATAGCTAAAGCAGCAATGTCTTTCAGAAGCCTTGAAAAGTTGTGGAAATCAAAACTCATCAGCACAAACACAAAACTTAGACTATTCACATCAAATGTACTATCAACCCTTACGTATGCATGTGACAGCTGGAAAACTACAAGAGATATAGAAACAAAGTTAAACGCATTCGAAAATAATAATTGTCTAAGGAAAATACTTGATATAGCGTGGAACGAATTTAAAACAAACGAGGAAATTAGAGAAATCGCCAATCAACCACTAATATCTTCAGTAATAAAGAAAAGACGATGGTCATATGTTGGACATGTAATGAGAAGAGATAATAACCGAATAGCAAAGCAAGCCCTCATATGGGAAACAACAGGTAAGAGGAAAAGAGGATGACCGAGAGAGACACTAAGAAGAACATTGATGAGAGAGGCAAGAGCAGCAGGATTTGGCTCCCTCAATAAGATAGAGCTGCTTGCACAGAACAGAGATGAATGGCGAGATTTGATAAAATATCTTTAAAAGAATTGAAAACTGCTAGAACAAAAATTCAGATAAGAGAAGGAGTATCTTGGTCTACGCCCTATGGGCCGGATACGGCTCGACAGGTCAATAGATAGATAGACAGACAGACAGACAGACAGACAGACAGACAGACAGACAGACAGACAGACAGACAGACAGACAGACAGACAGACAGACAGACAGACAGACAGACAGACAGACAGACAGACAGACAGACAGACAGACAGACAGACAGACAGACAGACAGACAGACAGACAGACAGACAGACAGACAGATAGATAGATAGATAGATAGATAGATAGATAGATAGATAGATCTCGTACTACACATGAAAAAGTCACTCCACTGCCATAAACCCCACTAAACGAAAGTATTACCAAACATGAATGACATGCCTCTGTCATAACTACTAAACGACAGTCACGCCCCTGATATAACCCCACTAAGAGGAAGTATTACCAAACATGCAAGTTACGCCTCAGTCACACCCACAAAATACTACTACCAATATAAAAGTCTCCTCCCTGTCATAACCCCACTAAGCTAAAGTATTACCAACCATGAAAGTTACGTCGCCGTCATGTCGCACTAAAAGAAAAGGTCAGGCCTGTTATAATGCTATTCAGTTGGCTTTCCGTCACAAGTCCATTAATTTACTGTCTCTCTAAAACAACGCCCCAACACTAGACAGCTGATAAACTCATTAGCGCGCCCCAACGGTCAGTCTTACGGGCAAGCGCTCAAATTATCCTTTAATGTCCTTCTGCTGTTCAAGTGTTAAACTCATTAGCGCAGCTCATGTAGACGACTAGGCTGGTTTAAGTTACCCAAGCGAAAAATTTCACAGAGAAACGGGGTCTTTGAAATGTTAAAACTGTTAAAGTCATTAACGTGGCCAGCGTGTGTTTCTGTAGGTGTTGGTTACGCTTTGGCGGGCAATTGCTAAAGTCATTAACCCGCCTTCGTGTACATACCTAGGCATGTGTAAGTGTTACGGACAAGCACTGAGTAAGTTTTTACCTTTAGATGCAAAGAAATTTTAGGTACACATTAAAAGCTATCTCTAATTAAAAAAAAAAAATAAATAAACTTGCCACTGTTTTAACTGCCTGAGCGTACAAAGAAATAATGGGAAAGCTATGTCACCCCACCCACCCCACTTTCCAGAGTCCCCGCCACGACGAACCATAACGAGAGCTCACCCCGCCTCGACGAGAGGTCAACACGAGCGGAAAAATGTTAGGCTAGACTCTCATATAGAAACAAAAAATCTTCGGGTAGACTTTCATATAGAAAAAAATCTGCGGGTAGACTAAATATATAAGGAATAATAAGCTTGGAGCTTCAGATTCGGAGGTTCTAAATGCCATATATCACTACTGTCGTCGAATGTATCTGCTACTGTGTGCTTCTGGCGATCCAAATCTTTACGTTCAATTTAGCTTCATTTGGCATTTCAGGTCAGGATGAGGTTTTTATTTCTCTATCTGGTTTGCAATCCTGACCGATGGAAGCGGATCATGGACAGTAGACGAGCAAATGAAAAGACGACTAGAGACCACAGAGGTGGAATTTCTCAGAAGAATGTTAAGAGTTCCCCGGTCACTTGAAAAGATCCTTGGGGAAATTCTCAAAGAGGCCAACACAAAAGGGAGCTCCTAAAAGACATCAGAAAGAAACAGTCAACATTTTTCAGGCACATCATGAGAAGAGGAAAGCTGGAATACTTGATTACAACTGGCAAAATACAGCAAAAGAGTGATCGCGGGTGACAAAGAGAGAAGATACTAGATAGGTTGGGATCATGGCATGGAAAACAGTCAACAATTGAATTTAAACGAAACACTGTGGATCGAAAATTATCGAAGGACATGATCGCCTACGCCAACCGTTCTGGCACACGATGATGATGATGATGAGAATTGTAACAGGTCGAGATAGCTTAGATATCAATGGGGAATCACATCTGTATCTTGATTCAGCTACAGTAACGCGGTAAGTTCAATAACCAATGATATACTTGATACTCGTACAACTTAACCATCATAGTGTCTTCAAAACGTCGAAGTACAAACATGTACAAAAAAGCTGTGTCTATAACTTGTACATATTATCATTTCAAGCAAACGAGAACCGGTGATCAAATCAATCAACATAAATAATCAGAGCCAATAAGGGAAATTAACAAGCGCCGCCTGGATGAGATAAGGGAAGCTACTGCAGTTGTGTTCTCTTGTGGATGGTTCTGAGATAGTCGTTTTTTCGTCCATTGCCAGCTTTAGAGCAAACATGCAGGCTAAAAGGGAAAACCTACCGTCAGCGTGACGTTTCCAGCTTTGCGAGCAGGGTTGGTCAACCGTTTATAACTCGCACAGACGAAAATGCATTTTAATAGTAAGGAGGTTTTCATTTCAGTTTGTAAGCTTAGTCTTTAGATGGCGTTTAGCGTGTCGGCCACCAGGTTTATAATTAATTAATAACAAGGGTGTAGACACGATTTCCCACTCATAGGTGATTTTCATTAATTTTCTTCTCGGGACCAAGATACCACATAGGGCGGAAGTCATAGTTCTCCATGATTGACGATTTGCTGCTAGTTCTTGGTTCTTTCTTAGTCCCATGGTTGAGCCTTTTCTAGTAATGGTTCTGCATATCGATTTTCTTGGTCTGCCTGACGGTGAAGTCTTTTTTTTTTTAACCAGATAGTTTCCAGATGAATGCCTGACGGTGAAGTCTTTTTTTTTACCAGATAGTTTCCAGATGAATGCCTGACGGTGAAGTCTTTTTTTTTAACCAGATAGTTTCCAGATGAATGCCTGACGGTGAAGTCTTTTTTTTAATCAGATAGTTTCCAGATGAATGCCTGACGGTGAAGTCTTTTTTTTTAACCAGATAGTTTCCAGATGAATGCCTGACGGTGAAGTCTTTTTTTTTAACCAGATAGTTTCCAGATGAATACCTGACGGTGAAGTCTTTTTTTTAACCAGATAGTTTCCAGATGAATACCTGACGGTGAAGTCTTTTTTCATTCATTCTCATAATAAGACCGATGTAATTCCAACGCCTACTTCTTGAAAAGCTCGACATGCATTCTTGTTTTGATTTGTCTCTTATCTGTTCGTTTCAAATATATTCTTTCCATCTTATGTTTGAGATCCAACAAATATATTTGTTTTCAAAGGCATTTAATTTTTACATTAAATTGTCACATTAAATTGTATATTCATTTTGACATAAAAATTTGATTGTGGCCTTTGCTAGGCATGTGAGCGTTCTGCTGAGACCTGTTTGTATGCTCAGACAGACGCTGTCTGAGTTCAGCTATGATGGATCCATTATATATTGTTTAAAAACCAGAGATCTAACAATGTGTCCGATACTGTGATAACCAAGCATAACTCACGAAACAGTACTCGATAAGAACAACAATAAGACCATTATGTCTCAATAGATAAATAGATATGTTACCACAGATCACTTGAAAGGGGACACAACATAGAGATGACCTTTCTAGAACACAAACCGGGGCAAGATGTTTGAAGAACATGTGTTGTCTAGGTCTCAGAATCTCCGTCGATACACAGTCGATCTTGTTAGTTTATTTCACAAAGGGACACTAGTGAGTTACGTGTAGTACCGATCACAGAGGGACACTAGTGAGTTACGTGTAGTACCGATCACAGAGGGACACTAGTGAGTTACGTGTAGTACCGATCACATAGGGACACTAGTGAGTTACGTGTAGTACCGATCACAGAGGAACACTAGTGAGTTACGTGTAGTACCGATCACAGAGGGACACTAGTGAGTTACGTATGGTACCGATCACAAAGGGACACTAGTGAGTTACGTGTAGTACCGATCACAGAGGAACACTAGTGAGTTACGTGTAGTACCGATCACAGAGGGACACTAGTGAGTTACGTGTGGTACCGATCACAGAGGAACACTAGTGAGTTACGTGTGGTACTGATCACAGAGGAACACTAGTGAGTTACGTGTAGTACCGATCACAGAGGAACACTAGTGAGTTACGTGTAGTACAGATCACAGAGGAACACTAGTGAGTTACGTGTAGTACAGATCACAGAGGAACACTAGTGAGTTACGTGTAGTACCGATCACAAAGGAACACTAGTGAGTTACGTGTGGTACCGATCACAAAGGGACACTAGTGAGTTACGTATGGTACCGATCACAGAGGGACACTAGTGAGTTACGTGTAGTACCGATCACAGAGGAATACTAGTGAGTTACGTGTAGTACAGATCACAGAGGGACACTAGTGAGTTACGTGTGGTACCGATCTAATTGTAGGAGCTGACGGAAGGGATTTTTTTTGGGGGGCGTTTGCCAGCTTTCAGCTCTGGCGAAGTCTCTAGAGACTAGGAACTGAATTTTGCGTTTTAATCTATTTTTTTCCCTGGCAGCCGTGTGCACAGTGGGCCCTCGCCGCACAGGCAGATAACTACTACTTCAGAGGTACTCATATTTTTTCCGTCGATGAGTAATTAACGTTACAAGCCGGGCCTCGCTGCTGAAATCATGGGTGGTCACCGTAGAGCTAAATCACAAATAAAAATCCCATCTGATGTAGCCTGGTTTTGAACTCGCATGCTCTTTGTTTCGAGGCCAGACAAACTAGTCCCCTGGACAGAAACTGTAACGGATCATTAGCCTCCTTTGGGTGACCTCTCCGGATTTTTAGTCTCTAATTTATCCCCATGGGAACCGCGATAGCTCAATGGTTAGTAAACTAGACTCCGAATTCGCCCAGCCTTAAATGGTTTTTTTCTTGGAAAGTAAAGCGGCACGGGCGTAATACCGACCACATTACCCCAAAAATCATGTGCCGAAGGTTTATAAAATTATGGTCACTAACACCATATTCCCTTTATGCCACGTGGCGTGACGAGGCTCTTGACTTTTTTATTTATTTATTTTATTAATATACTAATTTACTCCCCTAACCTTTGACCCCCAAACGACAGTCGGTACAAGATACAGGTTGTGCTGCTTACCTGTCTGTAGCAGCAGTAAGTTCGACATTTTCGATCACAGCTTGGCAATAAATTACTGGATACAGAAATTACTGTTGTTCTACCTTGTCACTACCGTGGCCCCAACTGTGTGGGGAGAAAAGAATAGAGCCACAGTTACCTGCCATGCATGTCGTAAGAGGCGACTAAGGAGGTTTCGAATCGTCGCCTGTGCAGTCGCGCAGGATATGCACGGAGAGACTTTGTCAAAAGTATTTTCTATGCGTTTTGGAAAATATTGTGACAAGTATTGGAACGGATATGGGGAATTCCCATTTGCAATGAAACTGGCTTTATGTGTGCAATAGAATAGAATAGTTTGTTACCACATCCATCTATAGTTTTACTAAACCTGTGGGCTGAAAGAGAAATCTCACAATCAACAAAACGTTTGTGACGTCTTCAGCTATGCTATAGTCGGCTGACGTCATTGTTCTCACAACTGTCCCTGGTCGAAATTGTGGAAACGTTACAAGCTTTGGCGATTCCTTTCAGCCAGCAGGCCTTGTAAAACTATAGATGGATGTGGTAAAACCATACTAAATGTCCACTGTTTTAACTTGATGGAAACCAGTTTTTATTCAGAGCAAATGTGTTGAGAAACATCGAGGAGATGAGTGTAATCATGCCTGGACTGTTTGGACATAGGACAATGACATTAACGATACTATGCAATTTATCATGACGTTTTTGTTATGGTTTGGGGCTTGTCTTACGGACGGAGACCAAAGTGGGTTCTTCCATTCACGACTACTTCCTTTATTGCTGACGTCACGACCCTCTATTTTGTCATCATCATCATGGTGTGCCATACCGGTTGGTGTAGGCGATCATGTACTTCCACAATCTTCTATCCGCTGTGCACCATATCAATTCTGTTGTTGACTGTTTTCCATGCCATGACACCAAGCTATCCAGTATTTTCTCTCTTTTTCGTCTGCGATCTGTCTTTCCCTGTATTTTGCCAGTTGTAACCAAGTATTCCAACTTTCCTCTTCTCATGATGTGCCCGCAACATTTTGGTTGTTTCTTTCTGATGGTTTTAGGAGCGCCCTTTTTGTGTTGGCCTCTTTGAGAATTATATTTTGTCACTTTCTCATTTTCCCTTGGAAAGGGGGAAAGGGGGGGGGGAGGGGAAGGGGCAGCCCTTCTCATCTTCAAACCCTCAACAATTACAGAGTAATTGCTTTTACAAAATTAGTCATGATTTATAGTCATGGTTTATAGTCATGGTTTATAGTCATGATTTATAGTCATGGTTTATAGTCATGGTTTATAGTCATGGTTTATAGTCATGATTTATAGTCATGGTTTATAGTCATGGTTTATAGTCATGATTTATTCTGCTATCCCTCGATTTGTACCCTACATCACCCCCTACACCCCAAAGACAAAGTGCTCTGCTATTTTAACGGTGGCGATCTTATTCTCTTGGCCAGGTGACCTCCCCACATCCCATGGTGACAGATTTAATGCCAGCAGAAACGAAGGCAGGAAGTTACATTCTAACATTGATTCTAAACACTTGAGGAAAATTAACTGGTTTGGACTAACTAATCTTGAAAATGGATTCATGAGAGCGTTGATTGTAAACATCTATAGCGTGCAACACTCGGAAAGAACATTTAAAATAACGTGCGAACTGCAAGATCACCGCCCTAGCAATAATAATATAGCTGGAACAGTAAACAACCGAGTAATAATTTATTGCGTAATGAAAATCCAAACAGGCAACTCATGAAGTACTTCCTACATTACCTCAGTCTGATTAGTTTAATTACCGACCGACTCAGAATAATCACACAAACAATGGGAGTTGCTCAAGCCTCAATATTGTGTACATAATTCATGTTCGGCTTCTTTGTTCCCTGGCTCTGGCCACACATCCGTGTTGCAAATGTTTTGTTGTTTTCTCGCCCTTTAAAGCTGCATTTGTTTCGTCATGAGGTATTCATAGCAATGTCACACCTTTCAACATTTGTAGGATCGGTTTGTAAAAGCAAATAAAATGAGATTTGGAATGTGTAAAATATGTTCATGGAATAATGGAAGTCAATAATGATTAGTTCATTAAACAATGAAAGGTAATAATGATTAGTTCATGAAACAATGAAAGGTAATAATGATTAGTTCATGAAACAATGAAAGGTAATAATGATTAGTTCATGAAACAACGAAATGTAATAATGATTAATTCATGAAACAATGAAAGGCAATAATGATTAGTTCATGAAACAATGAAAGGTAATAATGATTAGTTCATGGAACAATGAAAGGCAATAATGATTAGTTCATGAAACAATGAAAGGTAATAATGATTAGTTCATGAAACAATGAAAGGTAATAATGATTAGTTCATGAAACAATGAAAGGTAATAATGATTAGTTCATGAAACAATGAAAGGTAATGATTATGTTCATGAAACAATGACAAGCAATAATGTTATGTTCATGAAGCAATGAAAGGTAATTATGATTATTTCATGGGACATTGAAATGGATGACGATTAGTTCATGGAGCAATGAAAGGCAATAATGATTAGTTCATGAAACAATGAAAGGTAATAATGATTAGTTCATGGAACAATGAATGGTAATAATGATTATGTTTATAAAACAATGAAAAGCAATAATGGTATGTTCATGAAGCAATGAAAGGTAATTATGATTATTTCATGGGACAATGAAATGGATGACGATTAGTTCATGGTCTCATGGAGCAATGGTGATTATTATTTTATGTAAGACATGTGAGAGCGATAATAGTTAATAGAACCAATGAAAGGGCTGGTCATAATGAGATATAATTTCAAGCTTAGAGAGAAATAGAACAATACAAAGTTTGAAAATCATTGGCTTATAATATTTACAACCGCCGCCATTTTCCAATCAACGAAAGCCCACATTTCATTTGTTGTTTTTTGTGGACATTTGTATCTGATCCAGTGTGTGTTGGTGGAGAGACCGGAAATAGCAACAGAAAATAAATTGCTTTCTTGTTTACTTGCCGGAAAAATAATCCTTTATTAGGAGTTGTGTTGTGATGTCTTAATGTAACTGTAAGGAGTTGTTTTGTGATGTCTTAACGTGACTGTAAGGAGTTGTGTTATGATGTCTTAACGTGACTGTAAGGAGTTGCTTTGTGATGTCTTAACGTGACTGTAAGGAGTTGTTTCGTGATGTTTTAAAGTGACCAGTACTGTAAACACTCATAAATCTGTCACGCGGGGAACTAGTTGGTCTCGAGGCAAGACGCCGGCCTCGAGACAGAGAGGTTGTGGGTTCAAATCCCGGCTGCACCGGTTGGGATTTTTATTTATTATTTCTGTCTGCGGCAACCACCCTTGGTCTCAGCATCGATGCCCGGCTTAAAACGTCAATTACTCATCGACGGAAAAAAATATGTGGACCTCCGAAGACGGAGTTATCTGCCTGTGCGGCGTGGGACCCATGTGCACACGGCTGTCAGGGAAAAAACGAATTAACACGCAAAAATTCAGTTCCTAGTCTCTAGGGACTTCGTCAGAAATAAAAGCTGGCGAACGGAAAAACAAACTGTCACGCGAAGAATGTTGACGGATGATTTGTACTGTAAAACACTACATATTTCACCCAGGGACAAAGTAAAGAGGGTGTAGGTGACGGTAGTGACCAAGATCTTTCCTCGGCGCAAACAGAAAATGGGGAGTCAAATGTTTTAGTGGGAATGAGATGGTGGCGTAGCGATGCTTATGATGAGGGGAGAGGGGAGATGAAGAATGGTTCCAACAGTAACATCTCGGCACGGCTTCCAAACATTCCATGTCTTCTCTGTCAGCAGTCTAGCTGATGAATATTAGTCTCACGTGAACTCAAATTAGTCCAATTCGTGTACATAATGTATGCGAGAGTACATCATCACTATCATCATCATCATCATCATCATCATCATCATCATCATCATCATCATCATCATCATCATCATCATCATCAGCTGCCATGCCGATTGGCGTAGGCGATCACATTTTCTCCACATCACTCGGTCCGTCATGCATGTCATAATTTCAGTCAGCGATCTTTAATCATGCCATTTGGATTAGCTGTTCAATATTTTTTCTATACATTTTCAGCAACTCTTCTTTCCATTCATTCTGCCTGTTGTTATAATATTTTCAATACTTTATTTTCGTATATTTGTACATCGCCCATGTGGGAGCCGAGATAGCTCAGTGGTTAGTGAACTGGACTACACAGGACAAGAGGTAGGGTTCGATCTCAACCGACGGCTTCCGGTTCACCCAGCCTTTAATGGGTACCGGATTTTTTTTCTGGGAAAGTAAAAGCGGCACGGGCGTAATACCGACCACATTACCACAAAAATCATGTGCCGGAGGTCTGTAAAAATTATGGCCACTAACACCATATTCCCTATACGCCACTTGACGTGAAAAGGGGGGGGGGGGTACTTTACTTTTTTTTATTACATCGCCCGTGTATATTATTCTCACTTATTTAAAGTCTTCATTTATAGTATTCTTACACTGGCACTGGACGCTCTTTTGGGCGGTGTGGCGTAGTGTTGACCAGTTTATCCAACATGGGCCGATGGTCAAGAAGAACATGAACAACGCCAAACTCACTAATCGTACACTCGAGATGTGGCTGTAACGGAGGTTGAAAGTGTGATTTTCTGCTCTTTTAACAGAAGGTTGTAAGCAACGTCTTGAATGACGTATAGTTATTTATTATTTAAAACCCCAGCTCTTATACTTTCTAACAAGCCCACTCAATTCCCAGTTGGAATTATTTCTTGTTCCGACATTCCGTTTTCCTCAGATATATCGTACTTGGATTCTAGCTATTAAAGTAATTGCTTCATGTAGAAGCAATCCGATAACTTTTATTGTTGACAATCCAGAAGCAATCCGATAACTTTTATTGTTGACAATCCAGAAGCAATCCGATAACTTTTATTGTTGACAATCCAGAAGCAATCCGATAACTTTTATCGTTGACAATCCAGAAGCAATCCGATAACTTTTATTGTTGACAATCCAGAAGCAATCCGATAACTTTTATCGTTGACAATCCAGAAGCAATCCGATAACTTTTATTGTTGACAATCCAGAAGAAATCCGATAACTTTTATTGTTGACAATCCAGAAGCAATCCGATAACTTTTATTGTTGACAATCCAGAAGAAATCCGATAACTTTTATTGTTGACAATCCAGAAGCAATCCGATAACTTTTATCGTTGACAATCCAGAAGCAATCCGATAACTTTTATTGTTGACAATCCAGAAGCAATCCGATAACTTTTATTGTTGGCAATCCAGAAGTAATCCAATAACATTTATTGTTGACAATCCTGAAGCAACCTGATAACTGTTATTTTTGACAATCCAGAAGCAATCAGATAACTTTTATTGTTGACAATCCTGAAGCAATCCGATAACCTTTATTGTTGATAATTCTGAAGCAACCCTATAATTGTTATTGTTGACAATCCAGAAGCAATCCGATAACTTTTATTGTTGACAATCCAGTTGGCTTGTCTAACATTGGCGGCAACAGGCCGCAGCGATTTACAAACAACTTTAGTATTTAACTCCAAACTATTTCTTACTATCTCACTTGTATCCTTCCCTTCTTTAACTAATTCTGTAGTCTATTGTAAAGAGTTCTTAAATGGTATATAGTGCCAGTCAAAATATAAATGTGAATCATGGACAATAGGACAACAGACAAGAAAACCACAGGAGGCTGTAGAAATGTGGTTTAACAGAAGAATTGTTGAGAATACCATGGCCAGCTAAGAAGAGTAATGAAAACGTTCCGAAAGAGGCCAAAGCAAAACGAGAGCTCATCATCATCATGTGCCATACCGGTTGCCTTAGGTGATCATGTTCCTCCACAAACCTCTATCTACAGTTCATCATATCAGTTCTGTTGTTGACTATTTTCCATGCCATGACACCAAGTTATCCAGTATCTTTTCTCTCCGCGATCTCTCTTTCCTTTTATTTTGCCAGTTGTAACCAAGTATTCCAACTTTTCTCTTCCCATGATGTGCCTGAAAAATGTTGATTGCTTCTTTCTGATGTTTTTTTAAGAGCTCCCTTTCTGTGCTGGCCTCCCTGAGAACTTCCTCATTGGTCTCTCTAGCTGTCCAGGGAACTTTCAACATTCTTCAAACGAGAGCTCATTTCCAAAATTAGGAAGAAACAATCATCATCCCCCATCCCCCCATATAATGAGAAAGGAACAGCTGGAATATATTGTAACAACTGGAAAATTTGAGGGACGAAGAGATAGAGAGAGACAAAGAGAAAAGATACCAGACGGCTTAAGAGAATGGCTCGGTAGAAGAGCAACAACAAAAATAATAAATAACTGTCGAGATCGAAAGTTGTGGAAAGACGTGATCACCTGCGCCAGCAGGCACGGTGCTAGATGATGTTGATAGTCTATTGTCGAGTTCACTTGGAGCTAATGAGCACACAGAAATATCTTCACATTCTACTTTCTATTGAACAAGCTGAACTATCATATCATCTTCCGGTGATATTGACAAAGTTATCATCCTCTTACTGCCTTGCTATATCTTCTTCATCATCTTTCTGGGTCTTATCTTGTGGATCTATTGACAGTTTTTGTTTTTGGTTCGAGCGTTATGCTGTTTATTTCGATACGTTAGGCTCGGTGGTTCTTTTGTTCTCCAACCCCCGTCTGGATTCCTTTCTCCAACCGTCACCTTTCCAGGTCTTGTTTGCTCTCTTCAATCCCACGTCATCACTTCTATCTGCGGTCCCTTCTCCTCTATAAATGTCTTTTATGCGGTGGTCACCTAGCTAGTTTTTACCATTGGTCCTAAGCCGTGCCCAGTTTCAATGACGTTACTTCATGCGTTCATTCCGTCGTTCTCTCTATATGTTCTTACCTCTTCTCACCATGCTATATCGATGGTTTTTTCTATGAAGTTATGGTTATGGTTATAGAAGGCCCCGGTATCACTGCAAACGAATTAAAATCCATAATTGTTCAACTCCAGTACCAGTGGAATCATCCGAATTACTATCTCATCTCCCAAACAAAGAAAGATAGCTGTAGTCCCCATCATAGCAGTCTCAGCAAACGCCAAAAGATATAAGGCAAAACCGGACAGAAAGTGAACACAGACATCTGTTCTCGATCATACGATATCATCATTCATCGTAAGCTATCGGAATATCGAAACACGATCAAAACAGATGAAACGCACAGCTCACAGTGTGCACAGAGCACGTAACTCTGTAGCTCCTGCAACAAGCCTGCCTTGGAATATGAGGAAACTGCAACAAGGAATCAAGGAACACTTTTCAGGCATAGTCTTTAATGGCTCCTGTCGCCTATCCACCATATTGACCGGAAGTTCACGTCCTCCTGAAAATGATGATCGTCATTTATCTTTAAAAAATGTATAGCGCTTGATGATGTTAGGACATCGTTTTTGACACACAGTTAGTCGTCGGATTATCCCCGTCGTACATCAAACAAAAGACAGTAAGATCTTCCTGCAATGTGAATTTGTGAAATCTATGAAGTATCATTACCATGCTATACATCGCGGGTTTTCTCTATGAAATGTCCTTAAATATCCTTACTGTGCTATATATCGAGGGTTCTCTCATGTTCTTGCATTTGGTAACACCCACCAAGTAGCCTGACCAGTCGAGCACGTTACTCTCTATATCTCGTTGTCTAGAATACTTTAGAACATTGATTTTCTCGTTGTCTAGAATACTTTAGAACGTTGATATTCTCGTTGTCTAGAATACTTTAGAACATTGATTTTCTCGTTGTCTAGAATACTTTAGAACGTTGATATTCTCGTTGTCTAGAATACTTTAGAACGTTGACTTTCTCGTTGTCTAGAATACTTTAGAACATTGACATTCTCGTTGTCTAGAATACTTTAGAACATTGATATTCTCGTTGTCTAGAATACTTTAGAACGTTGACTTTCTCGTTGTCTAGAATACTTTAGAACGTTGATATTCTCGTTGTCTAGAATACTTTAGAACATTGACTTTCTCGTTGTCTAGAATACTTTAGAACATTGGCTTTCTCGTTGTCTAGAATACTTTAGAACATTGATATTCTCGTTGTCTAGAATACTTTAGAACGTTGACTTTCTCGTTGTCTAGAATACTTTAGAACGTTGATATTTTCGTTGTCTAGAATACTTTAGAACGTTGACTTTCTCGTTGTCTAGAATACTTTAGAACGTTGACTTTCTCGTTGTCTAGAATACTTTAGAACATTGACTTTCTCGTTGTCTAGAATACTTTAGAGCATTGATATTCTCGTTGTCTAGAATACTTTAGAACATTGACTTTCTCGTTGTCTAGAATACTTTAGAACGTTGATATTCTCGTTGTCTAGAATACTTTAGAACGTTGACTTTCTCGTTGTCTAGAATACTTTAGAACGTTGATTTTCTCGTTGTCTAGAATACTTTAGAACGTTGATATTCTCGTTGTCTAGAATACTTTAGAACATTGATTTTCTCGTTGTCTAGAATACTTTAGAACGTTGATATTCTCGTTGTCTAGAATACTTTAGAACGTTGACTTTCTCGTTGTCTAGAATACTTTAGAACGTTGACTTTCTCGTTGTCTAGAATACTTTAGAACATTGACATTCTCGTTGTCTAGAATACTTTAGAACATTGATATTCTCGTTGTCTAGAATACTTTAGAACGTTGACTTTCTCGTTGTCTAGAATACTTTAGAACGTTGATATTCTCGTTGTCTAGAATACTTTAGAACATTGACTTTCTCGTTGTCTAGAATACTTTAGAACATTGGCTTTCTCGTTGTCTAGAATACTTTAGAACATTGATATTCTCGTTGTCTAGAATACTTTAGAACGTTGACTTTCTCGTTGTCTAGAATACTTTAGAACGTTGATATTTTCGTTGTCTAGAATACTTTGGAACGTTGACTTTCTCGTTGTCTAGAATACTTTAGAACGTTGACTTTCTCGTTGTCTAGAATACTTTAGAACATTGACTTTCTCGTTGTCTAGAATATTTTAGAGCATTGATATTCTCGTTGTCTAGAATACTTTAGAACATTGACTTTCTCGTTGTCTAGAATACTTTAGAACGTTGATATTCTCGTTGTCTAGAATACTTTAGAACGTTGACTTTCTCGTTGTCTAGAATACTTTAGAACGTTGATATTCTCGTTGTCTAGAATACTTTAGAACGTTGATTTTCTCGTTGTCTAGAATACTTTAGAACATTGACTTTCTCGTTCTCTAGAATACTTTAGAACATTGATATTCACGTTGTCTAGAATACTTTAGAACGTTGACTTTCTCGTTGTCTAGAATACTTTAGAACGTTGATATTCTCGTTGTTTAGAATACTTTAGAACGTTGACTTTCTCGTTGTCTAGAATACTTTAGAACATTGATTTTCTCGTTGTCTAGAATACTTTAGAACGTTGATTTTCTCGTTGTCTAGAATACTTTAGAACATTGACTTTCTCGTTGCCTAGAATACTTTAGAACATTGACTTTCTCGTTGTCTAGAATACTTTAGAACATTGATATTCTCGTTGTCTAGAATACTTTAGAACGTTGATATTCTCGTTGTCTAGAATACTTTAGAACATTGACTTTCTCGTTGTCTAGAATACTTTAGAACATTGATATTCTCGTTGTCTAGAATACTTTAGAACGTTGATTTTCTCGTTGTCTAGAATACTTTAGAACGTTGATATTCTCGTTGTCTAGAATACTTTAGAACATTGACTTTCTCGTTGTCTAGAATACTTTAGAACGTTGATATTCTCGTTGTCTAGAATACTTTAGAACGTTGATTTTCTCGTTGTCTAGAATACTTTAGAACATTGACTTTCTCGTTGTCTAGAATACTTTAGAACATTGACTTTCTCGTTGTCTAGAATACTTTAGAACATTGATTTTCTCGTTGTCTAGAATACTTTAGAACGTTGATATTCTCGTTGTCTAGAATACTTTAGAACATTGACTTTCTCGTTGTCTAGAATACTTTAGAACATTGACTTTCTCGTTGTCTAGAATACTTTAGAACATTGATATTCTCGTTGTCTAGAATACTCTAGAACGTTGACTTTCTCGTTGCCTAGAAAACTATATATATCTTTATCCGCTATATTTAGAACTATCTTTCCTCCTTGTACATGTTTGGTTGAGTTCTTCCTATTTATCCTAGTAGTTTCCCTTTCTAATATTCAAGTTCTTGGTATCCGCTTGGTTTCTACTTGTCTTCTTAAAGTCTACTTCAGGATGATAAGTAAATATCATAACTGAACTGGGAGACAACAGACTTAGACTTTTAGCACTCATGCTAGACTGAGTCTTTCTTTTTCCATTTAGTGTCAGGTCTGTCTTCTCTTATAGTTATACCGGGTTTCGCCAAAGCTAAAATGCTACTCCTGCTTGTATTTTTAGATCAAGTAATTATCAAAATTCTTCTCCTTCTGCGATCATGGCATCATTCAGACTAGGACCCTGGACTCTCATATGAAGGCATCTGTTTGTTTCAGTGATTCGGTTGCCCAGTAAATTTATCTTTCATGGAGGTGGGTGTGGGGCACTTTGTTATCCTTAGACCTGTGTACTTGGCGGGGGTCCCTGTAGAACGTATTTTATTTGTCATATTATCCAGGGTACAGTGGCACTCTAGTCATACTAGACTGAGTCTTTCTTATCTCATGTTGTGTCAAGTTTGTCTTCTCTTATATTTATATCGGTGTCCGCCAAAGCTAAAATGCTACACCCGCTTGTATTTTTAAAACAAGTAATAATCTAAATGAAACTTAATGGATTCGACAACAAAAATCTGAGGAAAATATTTTGTGTTCAATGAAATGAATTCAAGAATATTACTGGAGCAAGAGAAATAACCAAACAGTCAGCAGTCTGATCTATAGTATAAAGAGAAGGCGGACAATTGTGATGAGAAGAAATGACATGAGAATAATAAAACAAGCACCCCATTCCCCAAGTAGGAGACAAAAGGGTAAAGAGGAAAAAATTAACCTCTGGAGACAATAAGAAAAACACTAACAAAGATGAAAAACAACAGAGCATGCATCGGCTCTCAAATTAAGAAAACGAGAATGGGAAGCTCGCTTAGAAGAGATGGCTTAATGGTACGGCACACAAAGAGCCCTGCACAAACATCTCGTGGAAGTGAGCAAAGCAAAATGTTACAACCACTAGCAGAATATTGCAAACCGTCTTGGTGGAATTTCTTATTGAAATAATAGCAGCTTTAAATAACCTGGATATCCATCAGAAAATACTTTTCATTTCCTCCAGGGGATTGCAGTCCACAGGTTGGGAACCACTGCCATAAGACAAGTCTGCCAGTGCAATCAGTTGAAAACAAGTTTACATGAAGAAAATCAACATGGGAAATGTTCTAAAGTGTTTTTGAAATAGAAGACTCGCAGTAAGGGAGGATAACACAGCTAGAAAATGGAGATTTATTCAGTTGTTAGCAAAACATGACTGGGGATAGAGGAGAATACGGGAGAAAGTTTGTTATTCTTTGTTGGAATCGAATCGAATTACTGTAGCAATGTGTAATTTGATTTTCTCTTAAAAGATGCCATTATTCACATGAACGGAACCGACAACTATTATTACAGTTTTCTCCTGTTCAAGTGTATGTACATTTCTGTGACCCTTAACAATTGCACTGGGAGTCAGCAATTATAGTATGACGCATCTTCAGTCATGTCCCCATCTTCCATGGACTGTCCAGAGCTAGTTATAGACTTAATAAAACCCGCAGGCAGAAAATATGACCGAAAAACCCTACCAACAAGCGTGACGTTATCAACAATAGCAGTTATAGTCGACTGACTTCACTTTACCACAGCCACACCTGATCGCAAAGCTGTTAAAGTCACATTAGTTGGTGATGTTCCAGGAATTTTTTTCACAACCTGCAGGCCTGAGTATATCTATAGCTGGCTGTGGACTGTCCTTCCATCGGGTCTTGTTTACTACAGCAAGGACTCATTTCCTCGCATCCTGCCCATCTAATTATAGAACACTCACGTGATAGAACAACTTCCGTTTAGTATTGGATAATGGTGATGACGTGCATTTCTATAAGAAAGAAATGAAATGAGCAAAATATAAATGTGTCACAGAAAAACATAATCAGACTTCGAAAAGACCAAGTGCGAAATAGGTTCTTCTTTTAGGAGGATTCCGAGGGTCATCATCATTCAGTGCCGTCTCCGGGTCGAAGGTTGGCTACCATGGATCGCCATTCCACTCTGTCTCTTGCTTTGATAGTGCAGATTGTCATAGACTGACTTGTCCATCTTTTGATGTTACTCGTCCATGTTAGTTTTGGTCTGCCTCTGCCTCTTTTACTTTGTATTTTCCCTTCCAATATTAATTCTAGTAGGCTGTTGTGTCTTTTAACATGCCCCAAACATTTCATTTGTTTTGTTCTAATTGTGTTTAGTAATTCTCTTTTCATTTTTAGTTGTTTTAAAACTTCATCGTTTGTTTTCTTTTCTTTCCATCCAATTCTACCTAGTCTTAAATAAATCCACATTTCGATGGCTTAAATTTTCTGTTCTGTTCTTGAAGGTCAGGTCAGATTTTCTGAGGGTCAGGTTTACTTGATCTGTTTATAGTCATGTGATATGTGTGTTACTTTACCTGCTGATGACCATGTGATATATGTGTTATTTTATCTGTTTATAGCCATGTGATATATGTGTTACTTTGTTTATAGTCATGTGATATATGTGTTACTTTATCTGTTTATAGCCATGTGATATATGTGTTACTTTACCTGTTTACAGCCATGTGATATATGTTACTTCACCTGTTGATTGCTATGTGATATATCGCTTACTTTATCTTTTGATGACCATGTGATATATGTGTTACTTTATCTGTTTATGACCATGTGATATATGTGTTACTTTACCTGTTTATGACCATGTGATATATGTGTTACTTTACCTGTTTATGACCATGTGATATATGTGTTACTTTACCTGTTTATGACCATGTGATATATGTGTTACTTTACCT
The DNA here is from genome assembly GCA_032433765.1 of Megaustenia siamemsis. Lineage (NCBI taxonomy): Eukaryota > Metazoa > Mollusca > Gastropoda > Stylommatophora > Ariophantidae > Megaustenia > Megaustenia siamemsis. Next base: position 151,457,228 of record JAVIAB010000051.1, on the reverse strand, counting down.
GTTGATGACCATATGATATATGTGTTACTTTACCTGTTGATGACCATGTGATATATGTGTTACTTTACCTGTTGATGACCATGTGATATATGTGTTACTTTACCTGTTAATGACCATGTTATATATGTGTTACTTTACCTGTTAATGACCATGTGATATATGTGTTACTTTACCTGTTGATGACCATGTGATATATGTGTTACTTTACCTGTTGATGACCATGTGATATATGTGTTACTTTACCTGTTGATGACCATGTGATATATGTGTTACTTTACCTGTTGATGACCATGTGATATATGTGTTACTTTACCTGTTGATTACCATGTGATAAATGTGTTACTTTACCTGTTGATGACCATGTGATATATGTGTTACTTTACCTGTTAATGACCATGTGATATATGTGTTACTTTACCTGTTAATGACCATGTGATATATGTGTTACTTTACCTGTTTATGACCATGTGATATATGTGTTACTTTACCTGTTGATGACCATGTGATATATGTGTTACTTTACCTGTTGATGACCATGTGATATATGTGTTACTTTACCTGTTGATGACCATGTGATATATGTGTTACTTTACCTGTTGATGACCATGTGATATATGTGTTACTTTACCTGTTGATGACCATGTGATATATGTGTTACTTTACCTGTTGATGACCATGTGATATATGTGTTACTTTACTTTTTTAATGACCATGTGATATATGTGTTACTTTCGCACGTGATAACATGAATCAAAGAGTTCTATCGATTTGAGTAAATTACAGAATATTCGTTGGTTTTACAAAATACCGCCCTCCCCCCCTTTTCCACTAAAACTAGCAACGCTTGAAGAGATTCTAGATTACGGTGAACTTTGAGCTGAAGCCGTCAGGTTATTTTTGATCTCATCTATCTAAAATGGCATTACAAGTTATCATGCGGGGTGGGTGATATCCAAGTCACAATACCTTTGTTGTCAACTATTTGAACCAGTTACCTAGTACTGTTAATTCCAAAGTGGAATAACAAATGTTTGTGAAAGCGCAAGTGTAGTCGATTATGCTTGTGAAAACGACAAACGCTGTTAGTCTCCAAGAGCTGCGAGTAAATCATGACAAGTGCAGTGTTCTACTTTATCATCATAATTGTGGCTTGAACTACGAGTACCATATTGTAACGGCAGCAATGCGTTCTTTTTGTCCATAATTATGTCTTGAACTACGAGTTTCTTATTGTAACGGCAGCAATGCGTTTTTTTTTTATCAACAGCGAAATATTACTTATAACACACTCGTATTTATGTTCTACCCTGAACGTGGATCACAAATTAGGGAACTAAGTGACCTATATGTAAGATGTCGGCCTCTGGGAGAGGAAGGTACCTTATTCGATTCCCATCAGCAGAGTTGGAATTAAAAAAAAAAAAAACTAATCCGCGTTTCTCCGTGTCCTTATCCTCCCCCTGGTCACTGAGTAGTGATATCTGATATCTAGCCCTCTCTCTGGGTAGTGATATCTGATATCTAGCCCTCTATGAAATTCGAAAAACAGGAGGTCCCATGTGCACTCGCGCACGTTAAATAACCCGTGGCTGTTAAAACTCAAGTAAAGAAGAGTGGCAAAAAATGGCCGCTATCCAGGCTAAAAATTGTTAAGGAGATTTACCCATCCATAGCAAAGGCGGATGTTTCGGCCAACTTAATGATTTAATTTCGTGAAAATCATTGGAGGTTTTCTGGCATTCTGGCTCAGTGCCGCTGCTTCAATTTTTTGCTAACCTCTGACGGATTCCTCAATGCCTTCCTTTCATGGCGTAGAGGCAGGGTTTTTGAACCGAGCTGCGCGTTTTAGACCATATTCAATAACAGTGATTTATTTTTGTGAAAAGGCACAAAACAGGTATATTCCGATTTCACAGTAAGTTAGGAACCCAGTCTAGTACATAATTTCAGCTGAACATAGCTCTCCCCATTGATAAAGAAGAAGAAGAAGAAGCAAAAGAAGAAAGAAGAACATGAAGATGAAAAAAATCTCGTCACTGCCCCTGACACATAGGTCTGTATCTTAATGTATGACACATAGGAAACGTGGAGTTATTGTCCATATTTTATGGATTATTATCACCTTTTTTGTTAAAACGGTCTGCATTCAGGCATTTATAGATTTATGGGCAGAATTAAAACGGGAAAACCATCCACCTAGTGTGACGTTATCAGCAATAGGAGCTATAAACGGCTGACGTTACTCTACCCACCTAGCGTGACGTTATCAGCAATAGGAGCTATAGACGGCTGACGTTACTCTACCCACCTAGCGTGACGTTATCAGCAATAGGAGCTACAGACGGCTGACGTTACTCTACCCACCTAGCGTGACGTTATCAGCAATAGGAGCTATAGACGGCTGACGTTACTCTACCCACCTAGCGTGACGTTATCAGCAATAGGAGCTATAGACGGCTGACGTTACTCTGTAGAGGGTTTATTACGCCCTTCTTAAGTAATTGTAATCCGTAATCGCCTTGCCGTGTCGTCTTGATGTAACCCCGTGATCTCTGTGGTTCTTTCGTACTTCACGCTGTATCTTGTGGTTACCGCTCTGACCCCGTCAGTTCGTTCGTCGCCAGTCAAGGATACAGCTGGACTGATTCGATAGACTCAACTGTTTGATAGTAATGAATGTACCAGAACAACACCAACTCAATAATACAACAAGTTTAATGTCTCTTCGACCAGGTCCCTTGCTTGACCTGGTTCAACATCTTAAAGGCATAATAATGCAAGTAGAATACAATTTATACACGTTCACCCACTCTGCACTCACAGCTTCCCCTTTACTTGCTCACAGTCTAATACTCTTGTTCTGCCTGTAAGCCAGGCTGATTCATACTTGAGGATAGTTGTTAAGTCTGTTCACACCGATGATACCGGTTTCAATATGATGTCTCTTAATATGTTCAGATGTGCTTCCATGAACACAACCTACAATTCTAAATAATGTCTCTTGACACTACTAGCAAATGTCAATAATATGTCACTAAGACGACTGGAGGTCAGCCATGTGTGCATGACCTCTACTGTGGAATAAAGTCTATTCACACCGATGATACTGGCTTCAATATGACGTTCTTAATATGTTCAGATGTGCTTCCATTAATACAACCTACAATTCTAATAAATGTCTCTTCACACTGCTAACAAATGTCCATACATCGTCTAACACTAGGCCTCTCGTCATAAGAGTTATCACACTTTGGCTAACACTAAGCCTATTCATCCCTTCTATCACTGGATGACTATCTCTTCATAAGAGCTATTACTGTTTGGCTAACACTAAGCCTATTCCTTTCCTTTAATCACTGACTGATCGTCTCGGTAACTATTTCACAGGGAATAATAGAACAAATAAGTATGTGTTAGCACTCGGAAAAATTAACAGACAAACAACAACAGAAAAAACGAAGAACAATATATGGTCCGAAGTGGGATCGAACCCGTACTCCCTGGCACCGCGCCTTGCCACGAGAGGCCGAACGCTTGGCACACTGCCACTCAGCCAACTAAAAAATTGGCTATTGTAGTAGTGTCTACCACGAAAGGCGCTCTCAATGACTATAGCATAGGGTAACGATCACAGACCAGAAATAAATTGTATATTTGTACTTTCCTATTAATGCAAGTATCTCCCAGTAGGGCTGAATACTTGTGTTGTAGACAAACATTTATAGGACGAAACAGCACGAATAGTAGTTTCCAGTGGTTATATACTGGTAACAAATAATAATATATAAATATTATTATATGGGGAACTTCCGAGGCGATAATAGGGAATAATAGAACAAATAAGTATGTGTTAGCACTCGGAAAAATTAACAGACAAACAACAACAGAAAAAAACGAAGAACAATATATGGTCCGAAGTGGGATCGAACCCGTACTCCCTGGCACCGCGCCTTGCCACGAGAGGCCGAACGCTTGGCACACTGCCACTCAGCCAACTAAAAAATTGGCTATTGTAGTAGTGTCTTCCACGAAAGGCGCTCTCAATGACTATAGCGTGGCAAGGCGCGGTGCCAGGGAGTACGGGTTCGATCCCACTTCGGACCATATATTGTTCTTCGTTTTTTTCTGTTGTTGTTTGTCTGTTAATTTTTCCGAGTGCTAACACATACTTATTTGTTCTATTATTCCCTATTATCGCCTCGGAAGTTCCCCATATAATAATATTTATATATTATTATTTGTTACCAGTATATAACCACTGGAAACTACTATTCGTGCTGTTTCGTCCTATAAATGTTTGTCTACAACACAAGTATTCAGCCCTACTGGGAGATACTTGCATTAATAGGAAAGTACAAATATACAATTTATTTCTGGTCTGTGATCGTTACCCTATGCTATAGTCATTGAGAGCGCCTTTCGTGGAAGACACTACTACAATAGCCAATTTTTTAGTTGGCTGAGTGGCAGTGTGCCAAGCGTTCGGCCTCTCGTGGCAAGGCGCGGTGCCAGGGAGTACGGGTTCGATCCCACTTCGGACCATATATTGTTCTTCGTTTTTTTCTGTTGTTGTTTGTCTGTTAATTTTTCCGAGTGCTAACACATACTTATTTGTTCTATTATTCCCTATTATCGCCTCGGAAGTTCCCCATATAATAATATTTATATATTATTATTTGTTACCAGTAACTATTTCACACACTGACCTGTTACATACGAAAACTTCACCACATCCCAGTCCCCCAAGTTCCGTAGTGTCTGCCCACACACGTCTGGATAGGACTCTCTCATTAACTCCACTGACTATCTTTTTCCAACCCTTTGTCTTCCTATTTCTAATCACCACCTTCACTCGCCCCGCACGCTTTTTCCATGAGTTATATCTGTCATTCTCTACCCGTTTTTCACGCAACCCTACTGCGCCCCCTACTCTCACATTTACTACCTCTGTTTGTCTCCCCCTGACTGACTCGTGTTCACTATCTACACTCTCTGCATGTGCTTCTTTTCTCCTTCCTAACTATTTCTCTATCACTCTCATTTATAACCTGCGAATCTCACTCCCCCTCCTTACATTTATTCTTTTGTTGTCTCTCTCTCTCTCTCTCTTCCCTCATCTATCTTCTTTCTTTCTCTCTCCCTATTACAACTCTACCCACCTAGCGTGACGTTATCAGCAATTGGAGCTACTGACGGCTGACGTTACTCTACCCACCTAGCGTGACGTTATCAGCAATTAGGAGCTATAGACGGCTGACGTTACTCTACCCACCTAGCGTGACGTTATCAGCAATTAGGAGCTACAGACGGCTGACGTTACTCTACCCACCTAGCGTGACGTTATCAGCAATAGGAGCTACAGACGGCTGACGTTACTCTACCCACCTAGCGTGACGTTATCAGCAATAGGAGCTACAGACGGCTGACGTTACTCTACCCACCTAGCGTGACGTTATCAGCAATAGGAGCTACGGACGGCTGACGTTACTCTACACACCTAGCGTGACGTTATCAGCAATAGGAGCTATAGACGGCTGACGTTACTCTACCCACCTAGCGTGACGTTATCAGCAATAGGAGCTATAGACGGCTGACGTCACTCTACCCACCTAGCGTGACGTTATGAGCAATAGGGGCTATAGACGGCTGACGTTACTCTACCTACCTAGCGTGACGTTATCAGCAATAGGAGCTACAGACGGCTGACGTTACTCTACCCACCTAGCGTGACGTTATCAGCAATTAGGAGCTATAGACGGCTGACGTTACTCTACCCACCTAGCGTGACGTTATCAGCAATTAGGAGCTACAGACGGCTGACGTTACTCTACCCACCTAGCGTGACGTTATCAGCAATAGGAGCTACAGACGGCTGACGTTACTCTACCCACCTAGCGTGACGTTATCAGCAATAGGAGCTACAGACGGCTGACGTTACTCTACCCACCTAGCGTGACGTTATCAGCAATAGGAGCTACGGACGGCTGACGTTACTCTACACACCTAGCGTGACGTTATCAGCAATAGGAGCTATAGACGGCTGACGTTACTCTACCCACCTAGCGTGACGTTATCAGCAATAGGAGCTATAGACGGCTGACGTCACTCTACCCACCTAGCGTGACGTTATGAGCAATAGGGGCTATAGACGGCTGACGTTACTCTACCTACCTAGCGTGACGTTATCAGCAATAGGAGCTACAGACGGCTGACGTTACTCTACCCACCTAGCGTGACGTTATCAGCAATAGGAGCTATAGACGGCTGACGTTACTCTACCCACCTAGCGTGACGTTATCAGCAATAGGAGCTACAGACGGCTGACGTTACTCTACCCACCTAGCGTGACGTTATCAGCAATAGGAGCTATAGACGGCTGACGTTACTCTACCCACCTAGCGTGACGTTATGAGCAATAGGGGCTATAGACGGCTGACGTTACTCTACCCAACTAGCGTGACGTTATCAGCAATAGGAGCTACAGACGGCTGACGTTACTCTACCCACCTAGCGTGACGTTATCAGCAATAGGAGCTATAGACGGCTGACGTTACTCTACCCACCTAACGTGACGTTATCAGCAATAGGAGCTACAGACGGCTGACGTCACAATATCAACAACCGCCCTTGATCGCAAATCTGAAAACCTCACGTTGGATTTTTTCCTGGAATTTCCTGACAGCCAGTAGGCCTGTGTCGATCTAGACTGGGGCTGTCATCTGTACAGCATCAGCGCTGTCCTTCTTTCCAAGACAACACTCTCGTTTCCATTTATGATTGGGTGTTCCTAGAAGCCACCAATCGAACACTATTTGTTGCCCCCAATTGACCAGATTCACTACTCTACTGCCGGTCACTCCGATATTCTCAAACTTGAACAAAATTGTTTGCTTTTAACAATATTTTAATTTCCCACTTTGATTTATATTTTAGTCTAGTCGGCGGCTCATCCTCGCTGCACGTCGAACACGCCCATAAGTGCTCAGATCTCCTCCCCAGTATGTCCCTGAGTGTGTGGAGATTGATGACTCCCAGTTCTGTGTTCATTTATTCTTCTTCTGTGTCTTCACTCATAGAGCTCCTCTCTGGCGTCTAAAGTTTTGACCTGATGTTCACGCGCTCTGGTCTTGCGGTTTTCTGGGATGGACAAGGTCTAACTTCATTAGCAGACTCCTAGAGTCTAACAAGGAGAATTAATAAGAAGGAGAACAAGGAGATGAAAGTTATCAACCCTCGCCATACGCTCAAGAGATGCCCGTTTTCAAGACTCATCTCGGGCTGTTGTTTTGTTTTTTTAAACTGATCCAACTTATCGCTGCATGTGTTATCACGTGCTTGCTCTTCTCTGACATAGGCAACAAAGTGTAGGTCCTAGGTTCCATTTGGCCCTCAAAAGAATACGTAGCAGTCGAAAATGGAAAAGAGCAGATCCCACTTCCTGGAAACAGCTTCAAAGAAATTAAAAAGCAAAAAAGAAATAATTTTTACCGAAATATTTCTAATGAAAGGTTGACCCCATATACGATACTACAAATCACATTGGCAAGAAAAATAATACAAGCCCGTATCACTTCGTACGACGAACTCGGCCAAAGGACAGATATTGACACGCCAAAAATGAACAATAACAAGAGGAAGAGTATATTGAAAGATGAACGATTTTATTTTCTTTAAACAAAATTAATGAAATTCTAATACATATATATATATACATATATACATACACGCACACAAACACACAAATACACACATATACCGCCTTTCAGCTTTGAGAGGAGATAGAGTTTGCGGTATTTGGCTTTTCTGTTCACCTTTCCTGCTGTTATGTTTCCTAGTGTTTCTAATATTCCGTCAATTAATCTTTTTAGTGGTCGGCCATGGGGCCTGGTGTTCTTGCAACGTTTATTGAACCCTCGTTACGTTGTGTTTTGATCTTTCTGTCTTATCACATGGGCAAACCATTTTATCTGTTGTTTCTTTATGTACTCTATGGTGGAAATTATTCCCAGCTTTTTCTCAGTTCTTCATTTCTGATCTTATCACTCAGGCTGTTTCCTCTCCTTCGTCTAATGCCACATTTCACCTCGGTAGAGGTTAGCGATTAAATAGGTACAACAAATGGAGATATAGGAACAGTCATATGAGAAGTCAGGATACAAAACTTTACAGCAAAGAAACAGACAGATAGTGAGAACGAGAAATACAGAATAGAGAGGGAGAAGGGGATACGCTTTCACGTGCAAAACAATCAACAAGATGATGGTCAAACAGAATTGAGTTTAAAATAAGGACGCACAGAAGATGCAGAGAAAAAAAAAAATCAAAGTTCAATCAATAGATGAAATATTATACTCTTATGTAAGAGTGTGAAAGATTGATTGCTTTTGATCTCAATCTCTCTCTCTCTCTCTCTCGTTCTCTCTCACTGCCACGCCACGTTCAAGTATGTAACAGTAATAGGATTAGTTTCACAACAGTGCACGGACGATTATACACATACATACAATCACGTACACACATATGCGCATGCGTGCACGCTCACACGCACACACGCACACACATGCATACATACATACATACATACATACATATATGCATACACACACATATACACTCATCCACACACATACTCACATACACACATACATACTCACATACATACATACACACATACATACATACATATATACATACATACATACATACATACATACATACATACATACATACATTCATACATACATACATACATACATACACATGCACAATATAACAATTAGACTCTCACACACAAATGCGCACACGTGTGTTTGTACAAAGAATTGAGATCCGTGTATGGAATCAATTGTTCTATTACTCGTTCTAATTGACGTACACAATATACAACAACATTATCGATATTCTCATTCTCCCATCAATGTTTTTTACAAAAAAAAAGAAAAAAAAAGATATCTAGGTTACTGTTTCATGAATAGAACGTGCATGACACGAGCAGGGAAGTACTTATAACTTTAAAAAATTCTCATATATATATAATATCTATTTTTATAGCTGCTTTTAAAGTGCTTTTTATGCAGCACTTCGCGAAATCAAACCAGCAGCTCGTGATAGTCATTCAGGCATAATTAGGTCACGGAAAATCTTTTAAAATTATACAATTTGTTCTTGGAGCGCTGACAGCGGTAAAATTTGCGCTGGTAGGATTGATTCTTTCGAAAATAGTACAACTGAAACTGTAGCTTATATTTAACGCGGAAAAAATGGTGCAGTTAAAATTTTCCTCCATATAATAAAAATGATTACATAACAAACATAATATTACCATGAATGAACATGATGTGCAAAAACAAATAAAGAAATATTTGCTGTTGGCGGAAAACTCACTATCTGTCTGTTGAGGAGAAAGAAAAAAACAGAGGTATTTTAACAGAAGGGTGTCCGGTTAGCGCAATCGATAGGCGGTTGGCGTAATACCGACCACATTACCCCAAAAATCATGTGCTGAAGGTCTGTAAAATATAGGGTCACTAACACCATATTTCCCTATACGCCACTTGGCGTGACGGGGGTACTTTACTTTTTTATTATTTTAACAGAACTCCGAAAAAAAATCACGAAAGAAAATAAATGTTGGACCCGCAGGGTACAACGCAGCAGAGATCGTTAACACATTTACTTATAGTGATGAGTGCAGTGCCATTAGGTAGGGGTTCGAATCTCAGGATTGCATGTTAATTCTGTCTTTCTTGTTCATGATTTTCACATTTGGTGGTTAGTTTGCTCGCTACCTGATTAGAAGTGTCAGGGCTTGTAAAAATGGGTACCAGAGATCTTTCTGGGCAGTAAAGGCGGCTCGGCGTGATACATCACCCAAAAATGTGTCGTGGTCATAGAAAAATACGGTCAATAACACAATATTCGCCATACGTCTAGCAAGGCAATCTTTACTTTTATTTTACTAAATTTGACATGCTACTTTCTGTATTTCTCGTTCTTATTATATACATGCTACTTTCTGTATATGTGTGTATATGTGTATACAGTGTATTGCACTGTAGATAGAAGATTGTGGAGGGACATGATCGCCTACGCCAACCGACAGGGTAGATGATGATGATGATAACTTTCTGTATTTCTTGTTATTATTGTATACATGTTACTTTCTGTATTTCTCGTTCTTATTATATAGATGTATCTTTCTGTTTTACTTGCTCCTAATCTTTACTTGTTACTTTCTGCTTTTCTTTTTTCCCTATTTTACTTAGAACATGTACTGGCAACAAACAGCGGCCATAAGAACTGGAAACCAATTGGGAATGTTCAACAAATAAAATAGGGTGTTAGACAAGGTTGTGTACTGTCACCAGATTTATTTAATATGTATAGTGAGATTATTTAATATTCATAAGGGACATGCCTGGAATAACAATCGGAGGTCATAATATAAATAATCTGAGGTATGCTGATGATAGTCTTAATCGCTAAGAGTGAAAATGAGTTACAAGAAATGTTGGACATTATAGTGAACGAAAGCAAAAATAAAGGACTCAGCCTTAATAGCAAAAAGACAGAAGTAATGGTAGCAATAAAGAAAGAGACACCACCGCAATGCACAATAAAGACAAATGAAACAATATTAAAACAGGTAAATGAATTTAAATATATGCAACAATGTTAACCTCTTATGGTAGATATATTACAGTGGTGAGTGGCAGAATATCTGAGGCAAAATCAGCTTTCCAAAAAATATGTGGTAGATACTGTGCAATTCATTTTTGACAATAGAAACAAGAAAAAGAGTTCTTAAATGTTATGTAGAGCCAGTCTTAAAATATGGAAATGGCGGAAAACTCACTATCTGTCTGTTGAGGAGAAAGAAAAAAACTGAGAAAAAACCATCGACAATAGGACAACAGACAAGAAAATCGCTGGAGGATGTAGAAATGTGGTTTTACATAAGAATGTTGAGAATACCATAGACAGCTAAGAAGAGTAATGAAAACGTTCTGAAAGAGGCCAATGCAAAGAGAGAGCTAATATCCAAAATTAGGAAGAAACAATCATCATTTTTTGGGCATGTAATGAGAAGAGAACAACTGGAATATATTGTAATAACTGGGAAAATTGAGGGACGAAGAGATAGGAGGCAAAGAGAAAAGATACCAAACATCTTAAGAGAATGGCTTGGCAAAAGGTCAACAACAGAATTGATAAATAACTATGGGGATCAAGTTGTGGAGAATCATGATTACCTACGCCAGCAGACATGGAACTTGATGATGATTTTACTTTGTGCTGCTACCTCTGTTCCTCTATCATTGATGTTGTAATGCTACCATCTATGATCATATTCTCTTTGTCTCTTACTGAATCCAGTATCGGAAAATAAGGACCGATCAACACGCTCTATGACGTCGTTCGAATATTCCGCTCTCAATCCTTGGTTATACTCTAGGGATGTCTGCATTCTGGCCGACAAATTACAGTTAGAACTAGATAAACTTATTTTATTAATAGTTTTCTCTCTTCACGGTTGTTTGTTTTCATATCAATGTGGCATTTTAGTTCAAATCTATAAAGTTTTGCATTTGCTTATGGGCGGAGATGTCCTGAGCTTAGTACGTTCCACTAATTCTCTTTAAAAAATGATATTTTATGGAAGTGATTTTAATTTGTAATGCCAGTTACAAATATTATTTTGTTTAGCTAAAGTCAATATTTATATGAGAATGATATTTGAGCAGTTAATGTTCGTAACAAACAGATTGACAAATCTGAGAGTGTCGGGGGATGCAATATTCAATGTTTAACCACAACAGATTTTGACATTTTAAAATAAATCTTATTCTAATGTCATCGAATGTAAAATAGAAGAATTATGTTAATGTTATTGTCGTCTCTTGTTCTTCCTTTCAACTCCCTGTGGAGCTTAGGTCTTCAACAAACACTTACAACTCCCTGTGGGGCATAGGTCTTCAACAAACACTTACAACTCCCTGTGGGGCATAGGTCTTCAAAAAACACTTATAACTACCTGTGGAGCATAGGTCTTCAACAAACACTTTCAACTCCCTGTGGAGCATAGGTCTTCAACAAACACTTTCAACTCCCTGTGGAGCATATGTCTTCAACAAACACTTTCAACTCCCTGTGGGGCATAGGTCTTCAAAAAACACTTATAACTACCTGTGGAGCATAGGTCTTCAACAAACACTTTCAACTCCCTGTGGAGCATAGGTCTTCAACAAACACTTTCAACTCCCTGTGGGGCATAGGTCTTCAAAAAACACTTATAACTCCCTGTGGGGCATAGGTCTTCAACAAACACTTTCAACTCCCTGTGGAGCATAGGTCTTCAACAAACACTTTCAACTCCCTGTGGAGCATAGGTCTTCAACAAACACTTTCAACTCCCCGTGGAGCATAGGTCTTCAACAAACACTTACAACTCCCGTGGAGCATAGGTCTTCAACAAACACTTACAACTCCCTGTGGAGCATAGGTCTTCAACAAACACTTTCAACTCCCTGTGGAGCATAGGTCTTCAACAAACACTTTCAACTCCCTGTGGAGCATAGGTCTTCAACAAACACTTACAACTCCCTGTAGAGCATTGGTCTTCAACAAACACTTTCAACTCCCCGTGGAGCATAGGTCTTCAACAAACACTTTCAACTCCCTGTGGAGCATAGGTCTTCAACAAACACTTTCAACTCCCCGTGGAGCATAGGTCTTCAACAAACACTTTCAACTCCCCGTGGAGCATAGGTCTTCAACAAACACTTACAACTCCCGTGGAGCATAGGTCTTCAACAAACACTTACAACTCCCCGTGGAGCATAGGTCTTCAACAAACACTTACAACTCCCCGTGGAGCATAGGTCTTCAACAAACACTTACAGCTCCCTGTGGAGCATAGGTCTTCAACTAACACTTTCAACTCCCTCTGGAGCATATGTCTTCAACAAACACTTACAACTCCCCGTGGAGCATAGGTCTTCAACAAACACTTACAACTCCCCGTGGAGCATAGGTCTTCAACTAACACTTTCAACTCCCCGTGGAGCATAGTTCTTCAACAAACACTTACAACTCACCGTGGAGCATAGGTCTTCAACAAACACTTTTAACTCCCCGTGGAGCATAGGTCTTCAACAAACAATTTACAAACCGTTTCGTTTCTTCCCATTTTTTAAGATTATTCCATGTCTTCTCCATCATCTCCATCTCTGCTTCCCTCTGTCTTCTCCAAAAATATTGTGGACCTCCTCTTTGTCTTTTCGCTTGGAAAACGGATCAACTCCAAGAAAGGACCTGTCGTGTAATACTGTCAGTTGGCTTCCGCAGTGTGTATCCTATCCAGCGCCATCGTCTTCGTTGTATCTCTTTGTCCACTGGTACATGACTTTTACTTTTTCCATAATTCTACGTTAGTGACTTTGTCCTGGAACTTCCATTCTTCGATTCTGCGCAAACAACCATTAATGGTCTGTATCTTTGTATTTAATCGCCACGAAAAGGGGGAAATGAGCAAATCAACTAAATTACCCATGACAAACAACTGTGCCTTGCAATAATTATAACTGTGTGTTGAAGTAAGCATGAAGCTGTTGTCTGCCCCTATTCTTTTATCATGCGACATTGATTATTCATAAAGAAGAAGCTCAAAGGAAGTTCATGTCTGATGTACAAACTAAGTGATGGTCTCCTTCATCTGTCATGATTTGAAAAAAAAGGATAAAGGTAATGTTTGATGCAACAAAAACCTTTGATTGGCTCCATCGATTGTTTATTCCATCAATTATTGTTTGGCTCATTTCACAGGTGCGGCTTTAGAGTACTTGGTACACTAGGATCTACCTCTCGTCCATTTCAGCCCAATTATTTATTCCTTATTTTGTAACCGTCATCCCATCTGTTCTCACTTCGCCTCACTTCTTCATGCTACTATTTTACTGACTTTCTGTCAGAACAAACTGGTCTGCCTTTTCATGAGGACTTTCATCTAAATGACACATTTTGTTAGGACTTTCATCTAAACGACACATTTTGTGAGGACTTTCATCTAAATTACACATATTTGTACACACCCCTTTTTTCATTCACTTTTGGGGGAAAAGAGGGGAGGGGGCAGGTACTGGTTGGTTGATAAGATGTTGGCCTCTAACAAAAAAATTAATCGGTGGAATTAAGATAAAAATCAAATCCATGGTATGTTCGTTGTTTAACATTCTCTGGTATCTGGGTAGTGAGATCCGATGTCTAGACCTCTCTGGGTAGTGAGATCCGATGTCTAGACCTCTCTGGGTAGTGAGATCCGATGTCTAGACCTCTCTGAGTAGTGAGATCCGACGTCTAGACCTCTCTGGGTAGTGAGATACGATGTCTAGACCTCTCTGGGTAGTGAGATACGATGCCTAGACCTCTCTGGGTAGTGAGATCCGATGTCTAGACCTCTCTGGGTAGTGAGATACGATGTCTAGACCTCTCTGGGTAGTGAGATACGATGTCTAGACCTCTCTGGGTAGTGAGATACGATGTCTAGATTTCTCTGGGTAGTGAGATCCGATGTCTAGACCTCTCTGGGTAGTGAGATCCGATGTCTAGACCTCTCTGTGTAGTTAGATACGATGTCTAGACCTCTCTGGGTAGTGAGATCCGAAGTCTAGCCCTCTGAAAGGGTATAGGCGAAAAACAGGAGGTCCCGTGTGCATTCTGCGCACGTTAGAAAACCCTTGACTGTTGGACATCGAAAAGAGCAGGCAAAAAATGGTCGCTGCCAGAGCAAAATTAATAGAAAAACATCTACCCAAAACGTTAAAACTCTCGACGATACAAATTATAATTGTACCTCTGCAATCGGAGATTGTCTGCCTGCATGGCGCGGGACACCTGAGCAAATGGTTGCTGGTGTGAAAAATAGAAAAAAGTTATATTCACACAAAATTCATTCCCTCGGGAATTCACTTCAGATATAAAGCTGGCGAACGCAGAACGAACATTTTTTTTTCTCACTGCTATACATGTAAGTAAAGTAAAGTACTCCCGTCACGCCAAGTGGCGTATAGGGAAATATGGTGCTAGTGACCCTATATTTTACAGACCTTCAGCACATGATTTTTGGAGTAATGGGGTCGGTATTACGCCCGTGCTGCTTTACTTTCCCAGAAAAAAAATCTGGTACCCATTTAAGGTGGGTGAACCCGGAAGCCGTCGGTTGGGATCGAACCCTACCCCTTGTCCGTTGTAGACAAGTTCACTAACCACTGAGCTATCGCGGCTCCCTGCTATACATGTAATACAACATTTTTTCCCTCCTTATTTTCTTCTAATGTTATCTCTTCATTCTTTGTATTATTCGTTTTAATTACACTAGAACATGTAGTAGAGTATATCTTCATTTCGTCGTCTGTTGTTCTTGTTTTCTGATGAAGGCCGTATGTAAGCTGAAACGTCATATATGTTGTCCCTTTCTGTAAACTTGTCACCAAACTTTGTAGAAGTGTTTGTTACACCACACCAGTGGTTCCCAAATCTACTGACTGCCACTAGTGATATGCGTACCCTACAACCCCCCCCCCCTCCCACCCCACGAACTTAGCACGCCTGTAGTTTAGCTTTTCAGCACATTTTTTAGCGTTAAGAAGAAAGATCATTTGATTAATGTCGCAGCAATTGTTTGCACCGTAAAGCTGTAAAAGCGACTATGTTTTTTTTCGAACATTCTTTTCCCACCAAATTTTTGTCATCTTTACCACAGTTTCTGTTTTGTCATCTTTACCACAGTTTCTGTTTTGTCAACTTTATCACAGTTTCTGTTTTGTCATCTTTACCACAGTTTATGTTTTGTCATCTTTATGCGTCTTATACACCCCCCCCCCCAAAAAAAAAAAAAAAAAAAAAAAAAAAAAAAAACCTCTTCAAACTATCATAAATAAATGTGGTAAAACTCGAGTTTCAGTATTGTTGTTGTTATTTGCTATTTAATGGTGAAGGTATGTACAGGCATTTCCTGATTACATTTTAAATACTTAGAAGTTGCTGCAGAGTTGAGTGCATCTGTACTACAAGCAGCTTCGGTGTATTCGCTAGCGCGTAGCAAATAGTGGGATCGTCGGTAGCTGCACGCTAGCGCGTAGCAAATAGTGGGATCGTCGGTAGCTGCACGCTAGCGCGTAGCAAATAGTGGGATCGTCGGTAGCTGCACGCTAGCGCGTAGCAAATAGTGGGATCGTCGGTAGCTGCACGCTAGCGCGTAGCAAATAGTGGGATCGTCGGTAGCAGCACGCTAGCGCGTAGCAAATAGTGGGATCGTCGGTAGCAGCACGCTAGCGCGTAGCAAATAGTGGGATCGTCGGTAGCAGCACGCTAGCGCGTAGCAAATAGTGGGATCGTCGGTAGCAGCACGCTAGCGCGTAGCAAATAGTGGGATCGTCGGTAGCTGCACGCTAGCGCGTAGCAAATAGTGGGATCGTCGGTAGCTGCACGCTAGGGGTGCGATTTAAACGTTTTGGAATTGTCCGTGATGGGATCGGGATATGAACATTGTGGAATTGTCCTTCGTGGAGATAGAATATCAGCATTATGGAATTGTTATTGATGGAGACAGAATATCAGCATTATGGAATTGTTATTGATAGAGACAGAATATCAGCATTATGGAATTGTTCTTGATTAAGATAGAATATGAACATTATGGAATTGTCCTTCATGGAGACGGAATATCAGCATTATGGAATTGTCGTTCATGGAAACAGAATATCAACATTATCACATTGTCAGCGATGGAGACAGAATGCGAGCATTATGGACTTGCCCTATATGCAACAAAGATGGCCTGTCGACAAAACTAACTCTGTCAGTTACATGCAGGCAGTGGTTTCAATACAATAAATAAACACTACCTGAAGTCTATCATTCCTTTTTCATGAAGCGGATAATCGTAATATACCACGCATGTGTCTAAATGATATTAAAGGTATCAAATTGTGCTGTATTATTATATTTATATAACATTTATCCACGAAAATTAAAAACAGTCATTGAGTTTTGAAGTTCAATGACCGTTAGAGCATACAATTTTGACAGAACGCGTTCCGAACCGTTCAGCCTTTAAAAGCACTGTTTTGTGTTTGTAAAATATGTAACTGTGTAACGTTATTGTTCTGGAAGACTGCTGTCGTGCTGCTCTCCACATATATATATATAATACAATAACAATATATATAAGTAATAGTAAAATAATATATAATAATATAAAGGACTCAGCCTTAATCATAAAAAGACAGAAGTAATGGTAACAACAAAGAAAAAGACATCACCTCAGTGCAAAATAAAGACAAGTGGAACAATATTAAAACAGGTAAATGGATTTAAATATTTGGGAACTTTGTTAACTTCAGATGGAAGATGTACAACAGAGGTGAGATGCAGTATGGCTCAGGCAAAAGCAGCTTTCCAAAAAATGAGGAAGATGCTATGCAATCCATTTTTTGACAATAGAAACAAGAAAAAGAGTCCTGAAATGTAATGTACAGCCAGTCTTAACATATGGATGTGAATCATGGACAATAGGACAACAGACAAGAAAATCACTGGAGTCTGTAGAAATGTGGTTTTACAGAAGAATGTTGAGAATACCATGGACAGCTAAGAAGAGTAATAAAAACGTTCTGAAAGAGGTCAAAGCAAAAAGAGAGCTAATTTCCAATATTAGGAAGAAACAATCATCATTTTTTGGCCATGTAATGAGAAAGAGAAAAACTGGAATATATTGTAACAACTGGAAAAATTGAGGAACGAAGAGATAGAGGGATACAAAGAGAAAAAAATACCAGACAGCTTAAGAGAATGGCTTGGCAGAAGGTCAACAACAGAAATGATAAATAGCTGCCGAGATCGAAAGTTGTGGAGAGACATGATCACCTACGCCAGCAGGCCCGGTAATTGATGATGATGATGATAATAATAAGACAATTATACATATATAAATATACGAGATTATAATAAAATAATATTTATAATAATACAATAATAATAATAATATATATATAGAATGGCACGAAGAAAGAGTTGCAGTGGTAACTGAATCTCGTGAGAGTTGAGCTTCGAGGAAGGAATGTCAAGTGGGTGTGTAGATGAACTGTGAAGAGACCTGGCTGATGATGACCCCCAGATGTCGAGATGACCCATCATAGTTGTTGGTCCGCCATGCTGGATGTGACCGAAATATCAGATATCCGATCTTGTGACTCGAATAAATAAGATGTGTTAAAGATAATATTTTTTTCCATAAATAAAAATTCGTGTTTTTATCCAATTTCATATAATGGTTCGGGCGCTCGCTTGATAACGGCAGAATCTTCGTCATCAGAAATCCCGTCATGCATTTCGTCCTTGCGGTCCGTGTATCCCAGAAAGAGCCTCACAACGAACCGATATGAAACTATCAACACCACGGCGGTCACGATCAGAAGGAGACTGATCTTAGCGACAATGAGGCCCTCATCAGAATAGTCTTTTGTGGAAAGCGGAATAGAAAACTGTGAAGTATGATCAGGGGCGGAGTTTGTAGTGATTGTTATGGAGGGTTGATTGTTGTTTATAGTAGTGCAGTTGCCATCAAGGTCTATATCCGCTGCTGTAGGGGTGAATACCAAGTTGTACTCCACGGTAATGTCTGTTGTAGATGGAAGATACATTGTGTTAGAAGACTCGATCTTACAGGAAAACGTGTGATATTTGCAATATCCTGACAGATTGGGAAGTCTACAGACAAGTAAACAGATACGGTTTGGCTAAGTTCTAAGTCAGCTCCTCACATAGTAATACTGGTGTAGGCTGCTTCAGAAACATATAAGGTTTAGTCTCTTGCCTCAGTGGAGAGAGTTAATTTGGTGATTTAAATACAAAATAGGTGTAATCTCTTTCCTCTGTGTTGAGAGTTGATTAGGTGATTCATATACAAAATAGGTTTAATCCTGAGTGTAGAGAGTTGATTTGGTGGTTCAAATACAAAATAGGTTTAATCCTGAGTGTAGAGAGTTGATTTGGTGGTTCAATTACAAAATAGGTTTAATCCTGAGTGTAGAGAGTTGATTTGGTGGTTCAATTACAAAATAGGTTTAATCCTGAGTGTAGAGAGTTGATTTCGTGGTTCAAATACAAAATAGATTTAAACTGCTACTCAGTGTAGAGAGTTGATTTGGTGATTCAAATACAAAATAGGTTTAATCCTCAGTGTAGAGAGTTGATATGGTGGTTCAAATACAAACTAGATTTAATCAGTTCCTCAGTGTAGAGAGTTGATATGGTGGTTCAAATACAAAATAGATTTATCAGTTCCTCAGTGTAGAGAGTTGATATGGTGGTTCAAATACAAACTAGATTTAATCAGTTCCTCAGTGTAGAGAGTTGATATGGTGGTTCAAATACAAAATAAATTTAATCAGTTCCTCAGTGTAGAGAGTTTATTCCGTGGTTCAAATACAAAATAGATTTAATCAGTTCCTCAGTGTAGAGAGTTTATTTCGTGGTTCATATACAAAATAGATTTAATCAGTTCCTCCGTGTAAGAGAGTTGATTTCGTGGTTCAAATACAAAAAAAAAAAATATAATAATCCTCAGTGCAGAATATTGGCGTGGTGATTTAGACAAAAATGACGTTTAACCAGTTCCTCATAAAAGTAGGTGGACGCAGCTTGAGAAAAGAATCTACTTCCGAGAATAGTAGACCAGCGCAGTTTGGTTTAGACTGACCGAGATTAACCCGTTTCTCCCAGCAGTAGGCAGCGAATCTGTGTTGGCTACCTCTGCTGGTTGGGTTTGGCAGGGGAGAGAACTCAATACAATCTGCAGATAGAAAAACCATATGTTGAGCTCAATAATGTTACTCAAGTTTGGAATATAAAACAGTTACTGTATAGATGATATCTAAAACATACATGTATTAACAGGAATGTCTTTCGTTGTATCGCAGAGAGACGATTGGAAGCAAATTGCGAAAATGTCATCTATAGCCCCCAATGTTCGACAATGTCACGGGGTAATTGTTTGAATATCCGGTCCTTTAATGCAAGCCATGCGGATCGACCAATATCTTAAAATCAGCAAGCATCAACAATATACAATGTTACAAACAGCATTGTTTGGGTTCAATATCTCACCTCACCATGATCGGCCTGTTGCTATAGATAAGCTCTCACGCCAAGTGCATCATCTAGTGTTGTATGAGTTAATCGAGGTGCAGGTCCACAGTCTTCAAGTTGTGCCCCGTGTGGCTACCGAGGCCGCCAAGTTGAGGGGAAAAAAGAACAGAGCCACTGTTACCTGGCACGTATGTCGTAAGAGGCAACTAAGGAGATTTGGAATATCGCCTGTGCAGTCGAGTAAGACGTGCACGGAGCGACATTGTGAACAGAATTTACCTAGGCATTTTGGGAAATGCTGTGACAAGTGATGAAGTGGATATGGGGAATTCCTGACTGCGATGAAACTGGTTCCATGTAGGGCCATGAAACTGGTTCCATGTAGGGCCAAGAAACTGGTTCCATGTAGAGCCAAGAAACTGGTTCCATGTAGGGCCAAGAAACTGGTTCCATGTAGGGCCAAGAAACTGGTTCCATGTAGGGCCATGAAACTGGTTCCATGTAGGGCCATGAAACTGGTTCCATGTAGGGCCATGAAACTGGTTCCATGTAGGGCCATGAAACTGGTTCCATGTAGGGCCATGAAACTGGTTCCATGTAGGGCCATGAAACTGGTTCCATGTAGGGCCATGAAACTGGTTCCATGTAGGGCCATGAAACTGGTTCCATGTAGGGCCATGAAACCGGTTCCATGTAGGGCCATGAAACTGGTTCCATGTAGGGCCATGAAACTGGTTCATGTAGGGCCATGGAAACCAAATGTTAGATGTGCAGAAACGATCATCGCACGTGAAGCAAGTTCAACCAGCAAACTCCATCTCTATATTGTGTACCAATTCACTATCGCTATGACTAACTAACAATCATCATTATCATCGTCATCATCATCATCAGATGCCATGGGTACGGGCGTGTGCGATCACACCCGCTAAACATCCACACCGCTTGTGTACCTTATCAGTTTTTCTTTCTACCAATGTCTTGTTTTAAACTATCCAACTTTAAAAAATCCTTGTCTCTCGTTGTGTTCTATTTTCCCGCTGTTATAATCAGTTTTTCTCTCGTCGTGGAACGACCAAAGTCTGTTACTCTTGTTTGGTTATTTTGCTAATGGGATTCACATATTCTCTTCGTGTACTGACCTCTTATTTTGCTGATATGATTCACATATTCTCTTCGTGTACTGACCTCTTATTTTGCTGATATGATTCACATATTCTCTTCGTGTACTGACCTCTTATTTTGCTGATATGATTCACATATTCTCTTCGTGTACTGACCTCTTATTTTGCTGATATGATTCACATATTCTCTTCGTGTACTGACCTCTTATTTTGCTGATGGGATTCACATATTCTCTTCGTGTGTTGACCTCTTATTTTGCTGAAGGGATTCACATATTCTCTTCGTGTACTGACCTCTTATTTTGCTAATGGGATTCACATATTCTCTTCGTTTACTGACCTCTTATTTTGCTGATGGGATTCACATATTCTCTTCGTGTACTGACCTCTTATTTTGCTGATGAGATTCACATATTCTCTTTGTGCACTGGTTCCATTCAAGACGTTATTATAACTCGTTTTAGGGGTCCACTGATTCTCAAGATACTTCCGTAGAACCACAATTTTGTTGTCTCCCAAGATCTTTATACATGGCCCTTACTAGCCCATGATTCACTTCCGGATAACAAGACAAAGATCAGAAATAAACAGAGAAGAGTCACGTCATGTCACGGAACGTGTAGAGAATAAAGTGTCAGTGTTCATATTTTTTAAATAGACCTTCGTCATATTATTTTGGCGGGAAATGTGGTCAGTATTACGCCCGTGCCGTTTTCTTCCCCAGAAAAAAAAATCCACTACTCATATAGGGCTGGGTGAACCTAAAAGTCGTCGATCAAGACAGAACCCGACCTTCTGTCCGTTGTAGTCCAGTTTGGTGACCACTTCATGAGCTACTGCGGCTCCCAAAGAGAACATAACTTTTATCATATTTTACAGCTCTTTTTACTTATTTATTGTTTGTTTCTTCTGACAGAGACTTATTGGGAAGAAAATGTTTCTCGCTGTGTGGTACATTGATTTTACTTGGGTTGTTTTTTGTTTTATTTCTGTGCTTCTTTACCACCCACCTATACGATAACTGGCTTATATTTATTTATATTCGAGCAGTTAAGTCATTATTGATGCGCCTAGAGATACAACACCAGTCAGCATTTTAACGTGCGGAGCGGTCGTATTTATTTCAATTAGCACTACTTATAGCCATTACTGGTAACTTAATCTCAATCCATATGTCATTTCATTGCCGCATTCAAATTCTGCTGGAACGTTAAATTGCCGTCAGAAAAAATGTCGGTAGTTTGTACGAAGGTCACTACAGTTGTGTAATTATGTCAGGAAAGGTGTGAGTCCACGTGTCTGTGATCGATAGGAGGGTTGAGTGCCTCTCTCACTGCTCGATAATTTATTGATGTTGACATGGCAGCGATTCAGGAAAGCCCTTAGTTTCACAGTCGACGTCAGCATGTGACGAAGTGTGGGCAACAGTAGCTTGCTGGTTATGCACACATAGTTTACCCATCGCCACCTTTATCTCTCAAGCCGAAGGGGGTCAGGGGGTGTTCTCGAAAGCATCCCAATGCTGCTGACGAGCTATATACAGCTGGCATCATTTTACCTCAACCGCCTCGCTCGCAATGCTGAAAACGTCACATGAATTGGGTGATTGTTGTTAACGGACAGGCTTGAGAGATAACGGTGGTTTTGGTTTGCCCTTGCAGGTTGTTACACATCCTTCCCCCGCCTCCCTCTGGACGTTGCATTTCAAGTTGATCGCGGCCTCACAACTGTATCCCCATTGATGGTCATGTCAACATCCGACATATAATCATAGAGAGCACGTTAGCATGTTAATGCCGATCTTCAGTGGAGTAGTGATGCCACTCCCTCAGTTTATAAAAAGTTGTGACAATAACGAACACGACATTTAATGCAACAGAGCAATTACAACTGCGAATGTCCAGAACTAAATCTATGTACAAAGCTTCATGTGATGTAGTCTTTTTGATGTTGAAAAGTTTATTGACACGGCTGTCTAGTTACACTTCGCAAATTCACCTGGACAAATGTCTTTGTCTCCACATACAATTCTCTTACCACACAGAAATACAGGTTACCAACGTCTATGAATTTATCAGACTATAATTCGTTAGTGGTCAATTTGATTGTGCTTAAGGCACCTGCCGGTGGTATGACTTTCTTCCGGTTCTATAAGAGAATCGGCACAACCTCAGTCGGCTGCACAGCCTCAGTAGGCGGCACAGCCTCAGTGGGTGGCACAGCCTCAGTGGGTGGCACAACCTCAGTGGGTGACACAACCTCAGTGGGCGGCACAACCTCAGTGGGTGACACAACCTCAGTGGGTGACACAACCTCAGTGGGTGACACAACCTCAGTGGGTGGCACAGCCTCAGTGGGTGGCACAACCTCAGTGGGTGACACAACCTCAGTGGGCGGCACAACCTCAGTGGGTGACACAACCTCAGTGGGTGACACAACCTCAGTGGGTGACACAACCTCAGTGGGTGGCACAGCCTCAGTGGGTGACACAACCTCAGTGGGTGGCACAGCCTCAGTGAGCGGCACAACCTCAGTGGGTGACACAACCTCAGTGGGTGACACAACCTCAGTGGGCGGCACAACCTCAGTGGGTGGCACAACCTCAGTGGGTGACACAACCTCAGTGGCTAACACAAAATTGCGCACACAATAAAGTAACTTATGAGTATAACATATAAACAGCAAACATTTCTTCTATGCAATTTGTACACCGCTGGTTATGATCACTTTAACAAGAACTGGTCCCTCTAGAAACCACAAATCTCCGACCTAGAAAATCTTCCTGCCGAGAAAAATCGTACACAAAACAAATGAAATATCCGCCTTGAACACATTGGGCTATCGACGTTAAAGGGCTTGATAGTCTGTATCTTACATCAGGACAAGGGTGAAGGTGAGCACGCTAACCACTCAGCCACCGAGGCTTATTCTTCTTCTTCTATCCTTCCTCCCATGCCTTTGGCGTCGAGGGGAGATACAATCTGCGATTCGTTGCTCTTCTGTTGACCTCTTCTGTTGTTATCCCTCCTAGTGACTCTAGTATTCCCTTTATCCATCTCTTTCTCGGTCTTCCTCTTAATCTGGCATTTTCGTAGCGTTTGTTTATGGCTCTTTGAGTCATTGTTAGTTCTTTTTGTCTTGTTATGTGACCAAACCATTTTGTCTGTTGTTTCTTTATGTATTCGATGGCTGGTTTAATTTCGAGTTCCTTCCTCAGGTCGGTGTTGCTTACTCTGTCCCTTAAACTGTTTCCTGTCATTCTTCTGACACATTTCATTTCGGTGGTCGTTATCTTTCTTATTGTTCTAGAGCCCAGCGTCCAATTCTGGCACTGATAGCACAGAGTTGGTAGAAAAAAATTATTTGTATATTGCCTTTTTTGCTTCCGTAGTTATTGCTTTGTTTTCCAATAGTGTTGATACTTGGCCTATAACTTGGCATGCTTTGTTACACCTTATATCTATCTCTGTCTCTTGGTTATTGTCTTGTGTTAACGTGCCACCATATATTTACAATTGTCTACTTGTTTCAGGGTTGTATGGTCTATTATGATGTTTAGTTTTTCTTTCTTTCTCGCTATTACCGTTACTTCGGCAATACAGAGGCTCATTACTGCAACATTAAAGTCGATCATTCATTTACATACCACCTATTAGGTTGTAAACATATAATGTGATCAATATCGAAATTGTGTGTCTGTAACTTCGAATAAATCGATATTCCATTCATTAAAATCCCCATTCTCTGTCTGGCTTTTTCACACTAATACGGAGAGAGAGAGAGAGAGAGAGAGAGAGAGGAGGGGGGGGGGGGGAGGGCCCATTTCCAATACATTACATGCCAGTTAACTCAATACAAAACGGAATCTGATCATTTGTCAGCAGTAAAGTCCCACTACTCTTCCTATCCCGTTTCGTGTTTTCCGTTGAATGTCTGACACTTCCATTATTTCTCTGAACTGAGCGCAGAGGTGAACTCTCTGGATGAGCGAGAGATGGAGAAGATGCACATAAAATGTGAAACAGAGAAAATAGGTATAAACAAAACAAAAACACAGCCACTAACACATACACACACTCGGTTTAATTTTATATATGTTTTAGCTTACTAATGTTGACATATTATCATTTGTTATCCTCCTATATGTAGCACATCTCTCATTCCTTTTATAATTTCATCTCTTATCCAGTTTTTTTTCTCTTTGATTTACCTGTTGCGCTCATTCTAGATGTAGTGGAGTTGACCTTCATTTCGTTGTCCTTTTGTGTTCTCGTTTTCTGAAGAAGGTCGCATGTAGGCCGAAACGTCAGTATTTTGTTGTGTTACTTTTATGTAGAGCTGTCACCATATCTTGTGGGAGCCCAATAAATGCTCCTGATGCCAGCTTTACCGCAGCACTAGAATTATTTTCCACTTCCTACACACACTCAAACGAAGCTATTGCTCACAAGTGTTACAAAATGGAACGTCACTGTGACGTTATTAACTCCCTTGGGACAATAACATCATTTTTTTTCTCCCCTGCTCAGTCAACATCTCTTAAGTTAGTTAGTTAGCAACATTTTTTTTCTCCCCTGCTCAGTCAACATCTCTTAAGTTAGTTAGTTAGCAACATTTTTTTTCTCCCCTGCTCAGTCAACATCTCT
This sequence comes from Megaustenia siamemsis, assembly GCA_032433765.1. NCBI lineage: Eukaryota > Metazoa > Mollusca > Gastropoda > Stylommatophora > Ariophantidae > Megaustenia > Megaustenia siamemsis. The sequence goes on along the minus strand of JAVIAB010000051.1, from coordinate 151,431,310 downwards.
TAAGTTAGTTAGTTAGCAACATTTTTTTTCTCCCCTGCTCAGTCAACATCTCTTAAGTTAGTTAGTTAGCAACATTTTTTTTCTCCCCTGCTCAGTCAACATCTCTTAAGTTAGTTAGTTAGCAACATTTTTTTTCTCCCCTGCTCAGTCAACATCTCTTAAGTTAGTTAGTTAGCAACATTTTTTTTCTCCCCTGCTCAGTCAACATCTCTTAAGTTAGTTAGTTAGCAACATTTTTTTTCTCCCCTGCTCAGTCAACATCTCTTAAGTTAGTTAGTTAGCAACATTTTTTTTCTCCCCTGCTCAGTCAACATCTCTTAAGTTAGTTAGTTAGCAACATTTTTTTTCTCCCCTGCTCAGTCAACATCTCTTAAGTTAGTTAGTTAGCAACATTTTTTTTCTCCCCTGCTCAGTCAACATCTCTTAAGTTACTTAGTTAGCAACATTTTTTTCTCCCCTGCTCAGTCAACATCTCTTAAGTTACTTAGTTAGCAACATTTTTTTTTTTTTTGGGGGGGGGGGGCGTTAAACTGACGTAACGGGGGACTTGTTGGTTTCGAGGCAAGACGCCGGCCTCGAGGCAGAGAGGTTGTGGGTTCAAATCCCGGCTGCAGCAGTTGTGATGTTTATGTATGATTTCTCTCAACGGCAACCACCCTGGTCTCAGCAGCGAGGCCCGGCTTGAAACGTCAATCACTCATCGACGAAAAAAAATATGAGTATCTCTGAAATGGAGTTATCTACCTGTACGGCGAGGGACCCCTGTCCACCCGGCTGCCAGGGTGAAACGGATTAGCACACAAAATTCAGTTCCTAGACTCTAGGGACTTCGCCATAGGTGAAAGTTGGTGAACGAAAAAAAAAAACAGCAACAAAACTGACATAAAAAAAAAAGAAAAAGTAAATATCACAGTATTCTCGGGAGCCCCAAAGGTATCAAACGACTTTCAACAATATAATTTCCGTTACAGTACACTACTGTTCGTATTATGTGCTTTGTGTGCGTGTGTGTGTTCTTAACTTTATCATCTCCTCCTATGTAGTTAACTTATCGAGGGAGAGATACAAATGAAAGGAATTAAATTTAACTTATTAAAATCATCAGATCTCTCTCTCTCTCTCTCTCTCTCTCTCTCTCTCTCTCTCTCTCTCTCTCTCTCTCTCTTTCTCATGTTCATTCAATTTCAAAACGCTACACGTCAATTTATTAAATATAAAGCAAGCTATAATGACGAGCCTGTGTGTGAAATTACAAATGCGTCCATGCGTGTCTGTGTGTTTTCGTGCATGTCTGTGTGTTTATTGCTCGTGCATGTAAGTGAACATGTGCGTGAGTCTATGTGTATCTGAATGTGTGTGTGTGTGTGTGCATTACAATATCAATATAATAAAATGTATACAGTACGTCAATGTACGTATGGCTGTTTTATGTGCATATGTGTGCTTTTGAAATTGTATTCAAGTGTGTGCAGCCCAGTATTCCTGAGAATACTTACATAACAGTAATAAAAGAACGAATCCCTTCACGCAACGTGGAGCAATGTTTCTCATCTCGTATGGCCCCAAGTGGGTGGGTTGCTACGGGTAAAAATCGCATACAAGAGGGTGGGGAGTGGGCACGGCAGGAGACTAGGAGACCATGCATATGGATACGTATGTTTGTAGAACACAGCGCTCAGGTATCACTTGTTTCCACTCAATGAATTGTTTCATTAGCATCGCATATCAGTGAAAGCAACAAGAAATGTGCTTCGCAGAACTATGTGAGCTCAAACAAGGGACTACTACAATGAAGACTGACAAAAACTAGCACAATGCATACTGACAAGAACTAGCACAATGAAGACTGACAAGAACTAGCACAATGAAGACTGACAAGAACTAGCACAATGAATACTGACAAGAACTAGCACAATGAATACTGACAAGAACTAGCACATTGAAGACTGACAAGAACTAGCACAATGAAGACTGACAAGAACTAGTACAATGAATACTGACAAGAACTAGCACAATGAAGACTGACAAGAACTAGCACAATGAAGACTGACAAGAACTAGCACAATGAATACTGACAAGAACTAGCACAATGAATACTGACAAGACTAGCACAATGAATACTGACAAGAACTAGCACAATGAAGACTGGCAAGAACTAGCACAATGAAGACTGACAAGAACTAGCACAATGAAGACTGACAAGAACTAGCACAATGAAGACTGACAAGAACTAGCACAATGAATACTGACAAGAACTAGCACAATGAAGACTGACAAGAACTAGCACAATGAAGATTGACAAGAACTAGCACAATGAAGACTGACACGAACTAGCACAATGAATACTGACAAGAACTAGCACAATGAATACTGACAAGACTAGCACAATGAAGACTGACAAGAACTAGCACAATGAAGACTGACAAGAACTAGCACAATGAAGACTGACAAGAACTAGCACAATGAAGACTGACAAGAACTAGCACAATGAAGACTGACAAGAACTAGCACAATGAAGACTGACAAGAACTAGCACAATGAAGACTGACAAGAACTAGCACAATGAAGACTGACAAGAACTAGCACAATGAATACTGACAAGAACTAGCACAATGAATACTGACAAGACTAGCACAATGAAGACTGACAAGAACTAGCACAATGAAGACTGACAAGAACTAGCACAATGAAGACTGACAAGAACTAGCACAATGAAGACTGACAAGAACTAGCACAATGAAGACTGACAAGAACTAGCACAATGAAGACTGACAAGAACTAGCACAATGAAGACTGACAAGAACTAGCACAATGAAGACTGACAAGAACTAGCACAATGAAGACTGACAAGAACTAGCACAATGAAGATTGACAAGAACTAGCAAACTGAAGACTGACAAGAACTAGCACAATGAAGATTGACAAGAACTAGCACAATGAAGACTGACAAGAACTAGCACAATGAAGACTGACAAGAACTAGCACAATGAAGACTGACAAGAACTAGCACAATGAAGATTGACAAGAACTAGCACAATGAAGACTGACAAGAACTAGCACAATGACGACTGACAAGAACTAGCACAAATTGTCAACAGTATTGATCTATGACATCCGTCCTACGTGCCGTCTTCGTCCCAAGAGGAAATGAAGAGGAGAAGTCATATCAGAAGTATCTGACAGATACTAAAAGTGACCAATCGTGATTGGTCTTCGGTAACATTATTTTCCATTCTATCTCTCTCTCCACCCCAACTCGACCGCAGCCTAGCCTCGCTGTCCTGTTCTCTTTAGCCACATGCAAGGTGTGTGGACACATGTCGAAGAAGTTTAGAACAGACCTACAGGTTTGTCAATCAGAACATTAAAGAACGAAAATAAGCTCAGACGAAGCTTTGTAGGTCCTTTTTTCGTTTCCTGTCTTCAATTTCTTAATGTCGTAAAATATGTTGTGCTCCCTTAATATGTGGGTCTATATAGTGGTATATGGTGGTTTCTTTTGTGGATAGAAAGTGTGACGATAATAATTTTTGTTATGATTATGCACTTACAAGATGTATTCATAACAGTAGGCACTTACATGTTGTATTTATAACATTATGCACTTACAAGATGTATTTATAACATTATGTACTTATATAAAACGCGATAAAAAAACTGGATGTCTTAGATCAAAGGAAAGAGAACTGTTGATTGATCAAGAAAACATAAGGGAACGATGGACAGAATACATTAAAGATCTTTATAATGATGAACGAACGGAAGTAAATATTAAGGATAGCGGAGAAGGACCAGAAATACTCAGAGAAGAAGTGGAAAACGCATTGCGCAATATGAAAGCAGGAAAGCTCCTGGACCAGATAATATAACTAAAGAAGAGATTGAAGCCATGGGTTATTTTGGAATAGAAATAATAACAAAAATATTGAATGATATCTACAAAAGCGGATGACATGCTCAAATCAATATTCATAGCCCTACCAAAGAAATCGGATGCGATGGAATGCGATGATCATCACACAATAAGCCTTATGAGTCATATGACTAAGATATTACTAAGAATCATCATGCGAAGAGTGCGAAACAAAATCAGTCCAGAAATTAGCGATGAACAGTGTGGTTTTGTTAGAGATAAAGGAACAAGCGATGCCATTTATATCATAAGATCTTTAGTAGAAAGAGCCATAGAGATGAAAACAGATCTATACCTATGTTTAATAGATTACACCAAGGCATTTGACAAAGTAAAGCACCAAGAAGTAATCAACATTTTAGAAAGCATAAACGTAGACAGCAAAGATCTTAGAATAATAAAGAACATGTACTGGCGACAAACAGCGGCCATAAGAACTGGAAACCAATTGGGAATGTTTCAACAAATAAAACAGGGTGTTAGACAAGGTTGTGTGCTGTCACCAGATTTGTTTAATATTTATAGTGAGATTATTTTAAGATCCATAAGAGGCATGCCTGGAATAACAATTGGAGGTCATAATATAAATAATCTAAGCTGATGATACAGTCTTAATAGCTAAGAGTGAAAATGAGTTACAAGAAATGTTGGACATTATAGTGAATGAAAGCAAAAATAAAAGACTCAGCCTAAATAGCAAAAGACAGAGGTAATGGTAACAACAAAGAAAAAGACATCACCTCAGTGCAAAATAAAGAAAAATGGAACAATATTAAAACAGGTAAATGAATTTAAATATTTGGGAACTTTGTTAACCTCAGACGGAAGATGTACAAAAGAGGTGAGATGCAGAATGGCTCAGGCAAAAGCAGCTTTCCAAAAAAATGAGGAAGATACTATGCAATCCATTTTTGACAACAGAAACAAGAAAAAGAGCTCTTAGATGTTACGTAGAGCCAGTCTTAATATATGGATGTGAATCAAGGACACGAGAACAACAGACAAGAAAATCACTGGAGGTTGTAGAAATGTGGTTTTACAGAAGAATGTTGAGAATACCATGGACAGCTAAGAAGAGTAATGAAAATGTTCTGAGAGAGGTCAAAACAAAAAGAGAGCTAATTTCCAAAATTAGGAAGAAACAATCATCATTTTTTGGGCATGTAATGAGAAGAGAGCAACTGGAATATATTGTAACAACTGGAAAAATTGAGGGACGAAGAGATAGAGGGATGCAAAGAGAAAAAATAACAGACAGCTTAAGAGAATGGCTTGGCAGAAGGTCAACAACAGAAATGATAAATAGCTGTCGAGATCGAAAGTTGTGGAGAGGCATGCCACTCCTACGCCACTAGGTCCGGTACTTGATGATGATTATGTACTTACAAATTGTATTTATAACATTATGCACTCACAAGATGTATTTATAACATTATGCACTCACAAGATGTATTTATAACATTATGCACTCACAAGATGTATTTATAACATTATGTACTCACAAGATGTATATATATTACATTATGCACTCACAAGATGTATTTATAACATTATGTACTCACAAGATGTATTTATAACATTATGTACTCACAAGTTGTATTTATAACTTTATTTGCTTCAAATATCTCGATACTGAATCTAGACGATACCTCAGCAAAGAAGAAATATCGACAATACTCAATCGAGTATCTTAGCTATAGAAAACAAACGATGAAGTTTTAAAACAAATAAAAATGATAAGAGAACTACTAAACACAATTAGAATAAGACAAATGACATTTTGGGGGCATATTAAAAGACACAACAGCCGAGTAAAAGTAATATTGGAAGGGAAAATACAAGGTAAAAGAGGCAAAGGCAGACCAAAACTAACATGGACGAGTAACATCAAAAGATGGACAAGTCAACCTATGACAATCTGCACCATCAAAGCAAGAGACAGAGTGGAATGGCGCTCCATGGTAGCCAACCTTTGATGCGGAGACGGCACTCAATGATGATGATGACCTTGACTACGGATTTCTCCCATCACTGCATGAGCAGACAAAACCCTTGTGTTAATTTGCAATATTACACTTTCCATTGAAAGTATCTGGTCATCTAAATGTGACCAGAAGCATTTGAAAACTACTGATAAAGACACAATAGATAAACCACCGGAATTTGTTTTGTGCTTTGGGAAATCACTTTCAATCCGGACAGACGTAGCCCTGAAGAAAATGTCTGTTCAGACATCTACAAATGTTAATGTCAAAGGTTTCATTGTTTCTGACAAAATATCCAAACAGATAGGCTAAGAAGGAAAACCTAACACAATAGGGGAATCCTTGATTTTGACAGCATTGTTCTTACAACCGTCATATTTACGCATACATTTCTATGTAACTGTATTTTGTACTTTATATATATATAGGGAAGAGCGACAGCTCAGTAATTAGTGAACTTGACTACAAAGGACAAGAGGTAGGGTTCGATCCCAATCGACGACTTCCGGTTCACCATCCTTTAATGGGTACCGGATTTTTTTTCTGGGAAAGTAAAGCGGCACGGGCGTAATACCGACCACATTCCCCCAAAAATCATGTCCCGAAGGTCTGTAAAATTTATAGTCACCAACACCATAATCCCTATACGCCACTTGGCGTGACGGGGCACTTTACTTCTTTTATTTATATATGTATATGTGTATATATATATATATATATATATATATATATAGAGAGAGAGAGAGAGAGAGAGATAGAGAGAGATAGAGAGAGAGAGATAGAGAGAGAGAGAAACAACAAATAAATGGTTTGGCCACGTGGCAAGGTAGAGTAATCAAAACACAACTCAACGAACCCTCAATAAATGTTGCAAGAACACCAGACCCAAGTGACGACCATGAAAAAGATGGATTGCTGGAATATTATAAACACTAGGAAACATAACAGCAGCACAGGCGAACAGAAGAACAAAAGACTGTAAATGATATCTCCCACTCGACGCTTAAAGGCAAATGATGAAAGAAAGTAGAAGAAGATACATATCTGATATATACGTTGACCTTTGGTGTCTTGACAGACAGTTAATAACAAGAAATCATAATAAGTCAATAGTTAGGTAAAAAAATACTAGTGTCTTATTCTGGATGCTGCTTTGCTGAACAGCTTCTCTAGTGGATGAATCTGCCAATATTGGATAGTCAGATCCATCCGTAGAGCGAACAATATCTATTTTTGGTTTCTGGCCTCGTCTCCTCTCTCCGGCGCCTTTTGTCTTCTGAATTTAACTCAGCACTGCCTCAAAAGTTGATGTGATATTTTTGTGTTTTTGTTTTCCATAATCTACGATCAGCACCCAGAATTTCCCAGTTTCTTTCGCTGATGGAGAATTTCTTCAAGGAAGCCCTGCAAACATCTTCACATCCCAGCACTGGTCTGTCCTTTGGTTTCTTTCCGTCTTTAAGTTCGCAATACAATATTTGTTTGGGAATACGAGAGTTTGTCATTCTTCTTACATGACCCAGCCACCATTATCACCGACTCCTAAGTGTTGCCATGATCGATGGGAATTTGACTCGTTGTAAGACATTAGAGTTGGTTACTTTGTCCTGCCATTTGATGTTCATTATCTTTCGAAGGCAACGCACATGAAAGCTGTTTAACCTTTTCACCTGCCCTGTATTGGTACTCCAAGTTTAATTTATTAAAATATTTTTGTTTCAATATTCGTATTTATCTAAATTTATTTATTATATTAATTAATCATTATTAAACTTACACCGTACACACAAACACATCACACACACACACACACACACACTCACTACACACACACCGCACACACACACCACACACACAAACACATCACACACATCAAACACAATACAGACACACTGCACACACACTCTTTTTACACACGCCCCACACACACACTATCTTTATACACGCACACGCCCCACACATACACACACATAGTACACATCACACACAAACAATAAACACATGCATACACAGCACACATACACCACACACACACCCACTACATACACCACACACATACATGCTACCCACACCACATGTACATAGATATCATACATACATCACACACACCACACACACAAATCATGCACATCACGCACACCATACACAAATTTTGCAGATCCCACATACCACACACATACCACACTCACATTACAAACATCACACAAACCTACTACACACACCACAAACATTACAACACACTACACATACATCACACACACACCACATACACACATACATATATATAAATAGTACGATTTAATAGCAAGAAAGGAAGCCGCGATAGCTCAGTGGTTAGTGAACTGGACTACAACGGACAAGGGGTAGGGTTCGATCCCAACCGACGGCTTCCGGGTTCACCCAGCCTTACATGGTTACCGGATTTTTTCTGGGAAAGTAAAGCAGCAGGGCGTAATACCGACCACTTTACCCCAAAAATCATGTGCTGAAGGTCTGTAAAATATAGGGTCACTAACACCATATTTCCCTATACGCCACTTGGCGTGACGGGGGTACTTTACTTTACTTTTTTTAATAGCAAGAAAGAAGCGTCTTCTTCTTCTTCTACCTTTCAGCTCCCTGTGGGGCATAGGTCTTTAACAAACACTTTCAGCTCCCTGTGGAGCATAGGTCTTCAACAAACACTTTCAGCTCCCTGTGGAGCATAGGTCTTCAACAAGCACTTTCCAAGTCGTTCTGTTTTTTGCTATTCTTTTAAGATCATTCCAATGTCGTCCCCATCATCTTCAACTCTGCTTTTATCTGTCTTCTCCAAGAATTCCTTGGTCTTCCTCTTTGTCTTTTCCCCTGGGGATTCCAAAAAGGGCCTGTTGTGTAATACTCTTAGTTGGCTTCCGCAGTGTGTGTCCTATCTAACGCCATCGTCTTCGCTGTATCTCTTTATCCACTTGTATTTGACTGGTACTTTTACATAACTATCTATGTGATATTGTCCTGCCATTTCCATCCTTTTATTCTGCGTAAGCATCCAGAAAATGATACCAAAATAAGGATATCGAAAGCATGATGAGCTTTTGTTGCACTGGGAAACATATGGAAGTCCAAAAAAATTAGGTTAAATACAAAAATAAAAATTGTCAACTCCATTGTTAAGTCAGTCCTATTATATGGCTGTGAAACATGGAGAACAACAAGATTGACAATCATGAAGATACAGACTTTCATTAATGAATGCTTACGCAGAATAAAAGGATGGAATTAGCAGGACAAATTAACTAAAAAAGAATTATGGAAATGTACCAGTCAAATACCAGTGGATAGAGAGATACAGCGAAGACGATGGCGTTAGATAGGACACACCCTGCGGAAGCCAAATGAGAGTATTACACAACAGGCCCTTTTTGGAATCCCCAGGGAAAAGACAAAGAGGAAGACGAAGGAATTCTTGGAGAAGACAGATAAAAGCAGAGATGAAGATGATGGGAAAGACATGGAATGATCTTAAAAGAATTGCAAGAAACAGAACGACTTGGAAAGTGTTTGTTGAAGATCTATGCTCCGGAGGGAGCTGAAAGGTAGAAGAATAAGAAGCAGCATGCATTAATAAAAGTCTGTATCTTCATGATTGTCAATGTTGTTGTTGTCCATGTTTCACAGCCAAAAAGAAGCGTCTACGTCGTGATATTTTGTTGTTGTCCACGAAAGGACATGGGGGCCATGGTAAGAAATGAAGGTCTGAAGGGGGCTGTGGTTGATAAACGGTTTGAGAAGCACTGATGTAGAGTACAGGGAATATTATGCTCGTTCGCATGTTTCGCATTTATTTTCTGGGTTAATGTGGTCGGTATTACGCCAGTGCCGTCATTCTTTCCACAAAAATGCGGTACCCATTTAACGCTGAGTGAACCTGGAGTCGAACCCCACCTGTTCTTAGATAGTGATCCAGTTCTAACCACTGAGCTGCCGCGGTTCTCTTAGCAGTTGTGTACCTGATGAAGGCTTTTTCCGAAACGTCATAGTTTGTCTTGTCTTTCTATTAGTTTGGCTGTTTTATACGGTTTTGTGTTTATTTTACATGTTCTCTGCAGCTCTAGACGCGGCCTGCATTGTATTTAATATTAATATTTGTTATTTATATTTTGTGATTATCTCTCTTAACAGTAATGGAACATTTGCTCTCCTGAGATATGTCAGTAAACGTCAAGAGCCCCCGTCGCGCCAAGTGGCGTATAGGGAATATGGTGTTAGTGACCATAATTTTTACACACCTTCAGCGTTTGACTTTTGAGGTGATGTGGTCGGTATTACACCCGTTTACTTTTCCCAGAAAAAAATCCGGTACCCATTAAAGGCTGGGTGAACCTGGAAGCCGTCGATCAGGATCGCTCTTGTCTTTTAGATATGGTCAGTAGTTCAGATAAAAACAAATTGTCTCTGAGACTTGCATAAAATAACTATTGTAAAAAATGTATTTACTCAGTCGTCGGCGAGCAATGATATCCTGATGACAACAGTATGAGCACTACAGACTTATCTTACCCATACTGCTTTCTACTCACAGTCTAGGTAAACACTTACGATGCGTTAGCCTGAAGAAAACAAACAACTTTGCCACCACATCTGGAAATGTACCCAGACCCTTACCGTTGGTAGTAAACACACTAACCATTCAGTCACACTTATCCTCACCTCTCCAACCGATTTCCTGAAAAAGGGACACATATTTCTCTTCATTTATCAGACGAGGCTAATTAAGCTGAGTACAGATTTACGGCAGGGAGCCGCGATAGCTCAGTGGTTATTGAACTGGACTACAAAGGACAAGGGGTAGGGTTCGATCCCAACCGACGGCTTCCGGGTTCACCCAGCCTTAAATGGGTACCGGATTTTTTTCTGGGAAAGTCAAGCAGCAGGGGCGTAATACTAACCACATTACCCCAAAAATCATGTGCTGAAGGTCTGTAAAATATAGGGTCACTAACACCATATTTCCCTATACGCCACTTGGCGTGACGGGGGTACTTTATTTACTTTACAGTTTTACAGTCACGCGTTTCGTGCAGGCTAGTCTCATCCAAATGTTCTTGACATCTCGTGAGCTTTTAGGCTATGACGTAACAGGAGGCCGACGCCTGGGAGCTATGATCCATAAAGGCTCACCCGCTATAGCTCCCACCATCAGAATGTCAAGATGCCAAGGAGCAGAAACACTTGCTTGACGGGCCCGTTTCTGATGCTCAGATTTCCTCTCTTTGAAAGTGTGCATACTGAGTTTCCTATCATTTGTTGTCACATATCACATCTGTTCCATGATTGCTCTCAAATCACAACTACCTCTTGTTTGTTCTCACGTGTTCCATAGGGGGAACTGGTTGGTCACGAGGCAAGACACCGGCCTCGAGAGAGAAAGATTGTGCGTGCCCTACTTGCGAGAGAAATGTGGTAAACTGGGCCAACCTTGTGGTCTCATCTACAATTAGAAAGAGAGGATGGACATGTGCCGAATATGCGCTGAGAAGAGACAACAAGAGAATTCCACAACAGGGTTATCTATAGGAAACATTATGATACAGAAAAAGAGTAAGCCTAGAGAGACACTAAAAAGAACATTTATAAGAGAAGCAAAGTTGGCAGGCATAGACTCATTAGATAAAATCGAACATCTCGCTAAAATTAGAGCTGGATGGCGAAAGAAACGCTCCCCTAGGGCGACCCCATCGCACTTTACGATGTCTAGCGGCGCTGGAAGGATGAAGATCAAGATACCTTGTGAAAGTAAAGAGCTCCGTTACGTCAAGTGTCAGTTAAGGTATCTGGTGTTAGTGACCATTTTTTGGCGCATGTGGTCGGTATTACGCCCGTAAAGCTCTACTCCCCCCCCCCCCCCAAAAAAAAAAATAAAAAAATAAAAAAAAATCCGATATCCATTTAAGGCTGGGTGAACCCGAAAGCCGTCGACCAGAATCGAACCCGACGTTCTTTGTAGTCCAGTTTACTAACCACCAAGCAATCGCAAGATACAGTGATACAGATGGTTTGTGTTCACTTTCTGTGCGGTTTCACCTTATGTCTTTTGACGTGTGCTGAGACTGTTATGATGGGGACTACAGCTACGTTTCTTTGCTTGGGACATGAAATAGTAATTCGGATGATTCCACTGGCACGGGCGGTTGAGCAATTATGAATTTTAATTTGTTTGCAGTGATACCATAACCATAACTATAAGATACCTAGTGGTAATACAAAATCACTTATGTGGAATGTTGGGAAACTATCAGTCAAATGTCAGTGAGCAAGAGGCGATGGTGCTGGATAGGGCACACTGCTGAAGCCAACTGAGTATATTACAAGACAGGTCGCTTTTTTTTTTAATCTCCAGGGGTGGAGGTAAAAGGGACGGTCAAGAATATACCTGGAGAAGAGAAATGGAAGCAGAGATTGAGAGAATGGCAAAGACATGGAGCGATCTTAAAATAATTGTAAGAAACATAACGATTTGGAAAGTTATTTGGTTATGGAAGGCCCCGGTATCACTGCAAACGAAATAAAATCCATAATTGTTCAACCGCCCGTGCCAGTGGAATCATCCGAATTAATATCTCATCTCCCAAACAAATAAAGATAGCTGTAGTCCCCATCATAGCAGTCTCAGCACACGCCAGTAGTAGGAGGTGGACACAATGCTCCTGGTTTTTTAGTTGACCAAAGAGAAGGAGGAAAGGAGAAAGATTTCCTCCTTCAAGTACAAGAGTTATATAGAGACTACGGCAAGCCGCGGCAAGCTGCGGCAAGCTGCGGCAAGCCAGAGTGATGTCATGATATATATGTATATATGAATAGGGGTTGTATAGTGCATGAAGGGGTGAGTCATGTATTGGACATCAGTTTTTCCCGCCAAAGTGACTTCCAATAGGAGCTAGTGTGTGTGTGTGTGTTGTCCGGCTATAGATCACGCCCACTCCGGAAGTGAAACTACCATATTAGGGAGTAGTGATACGTTAGTTATTTCATGGATATGGTGAGCATTTATACATATAATAGTAATAAGTTAATAGTTATTATATCTACGTGGACGTAAATGGGCCCCGTATTTAAGACATGGACCATAAGTAGGTATACATATACATATATATATTGGCAAATCTTGCTGGCGGTATTAACGAACAGTCATTTTCTCCTACCGTGGCAGCTCAATATCTCCCACCGTTGCCGCTCTCGCGTGAGTTTATTGATTATTGTCTCCAGCGAGCGCGAAACGCAACAGGTTATGTAAAAAAAGGCGCGTACACGATTTAATATATTCATTCGACTTGCGTCGGTCACTCAGTCAACCACAGTGTTAACACGGCTAGATAGGTTCCATATCTGTAAAGTATTAACAGATCCCATGAACACTCTCAAAGTCTCTATTTAGCGAGTTGAGCCTGGAGAATACTCGCCCACATCTAGGACAATTGCATTAATTACCAGCCAGCGTGTTCCTTTAGGCTACCTCTCCAAAAGAGAGAGAGAGAAATATATATATATATAAACTAATTTGCTAGAATAATTCAAACCAATACGCTAATTGGGAAGAGCGCTATGGATGTTAGTGAGCAGAGTATTTTACAAAAATCCAACCGCAAGGTTAGCATGTCTTATCATATTCTCTCTCCAGCGCTTATTTTTTTTTTTTAGGATATTAAGATAGTCTAACGTTTGAAAATTTCAAATTACTTTAGGTGACGTTTGCCGACGAGTTGGTGACAGTCCATCATTTGGATGATCTTACAGAGGATAGACGCTCAACGTGGATGCAGGTTGCCTGTGACAGGCACAGATTTGCGAGAAGAATAGCAACAACGGCATTAGTTATAGAGCCTATTCTTCAACAAAACTTCAAAACCAGGATAAATAGCGTCGCTTCCAAAAATCGAGAAGGAAACAAGCGCCATAATTAGAGATGTAATAAGTAAAACGAACAAAAAACCGTAACTTCTAAAACTATCAAACGTGCGATAAACCTAATACCCAACAAGTCCATGCTGCAATTGACAAACTACCAGTCATACACAACGCGTTTTTAAAATAATTTTTTCACCTAGCGAAAAACCTACGATCCTCCCTTTACGAGTCTGTCGTGAACGCTAGACTCGCGATATAACAGTTTGCAACCGATGCCTCCAACTACACATCGTAGAAAAACTACAACATGGATATTCTCACAGGGCGGATTTCTATTAAAATGTTTGCAAAACATATATATTAAAATATAAATTTAAAATGTTGGTTTTTCTAAAGAAAAGAACGTCTGTTTTTTTTGTGTGTGTTATACATTATTCTTATCAGGTTAATAAACTTTGTGGGAATCCATAGTGACTCACCAACTGCCAAACCATTCCTCTGTCTAAACTAGCAAATACCGTTTCGTAATCTTTGTTCAATTGTTATACGTAGAGTAGTTATGTGATCAGCACATGAGCTGTTCTTCCTAAAAAATACGTGTGCGTCTCTCAAATGTTTCTCTGTGACCTTTTTTTAGTCTCTCCAGAATAAATCTACTTAATTTTTTGTATTCATCCTGGCACTGATAGCAGCATAATGCCCATATAATATGTACACCCCTGTAAACTTCCTTTCTAATGGTAGTTGATCATATAACCTTCTTCCGTCTCCCAAATGTTATGTAATAGAGTATGTAACATCATGGTAGAGGTGTTAATACTCCGAAGGAATTTCATCTGGCCCTATGGCTTTACCATTTTTTAAATAACTTCTACTGGTAGTATATCTTGAGGATTATTTGAGCCGGGTCTGTTCCAAAAGTTCTTCAAAGTGCTATTTCCATCTCTCTAGGTGTTCCCTTATAGTACTAGGCAGATTTCCTGTCTTATCTCTAATAAAGACAGCAATCTGTTTGCATTTTCCACACAATTTTCTGTGTACGGTTGTACAGTGCTTTATAATTCCTTTAATTGCTGCTTCCTCTGCCTCTTTAGCTAGATCATCTATATATTTCCGCTGGCCACTTTTACTCTCTCCAGAACGATTCTGCGTAATATATTTCTTGGCACTGATAACGGCTACCATGGAGCGTCATTCCGCTCTGTCTCTTGCTTTAATGGTGCACGCTGTCATAGGCTGACGTGTTTATCTTTTGATGTTACTCGTCCATGTTAGTCGTGGTCTGCCTCTCCCGCTTTTACTTAGTATTTTCCCCTCCAGGATTACTTTTAGTAGACTGTTGTATCTTTTAACATGGCCCAAAAACCGCATTTGTCTTGTTTGAATTGTGCTTAGTAGTTCTCTTTTCGTTGTTAGTTGTTTTAAGACTTCATCGGTGTTTTCTTTTCCTTCCATCCAATTCTACCTATTCTTCTATATACCACATATCAAAGGCTTCAGTTGTCTGTTCAGTTTTCTTGTCTAACGTCCCTGTTTATGCACCATTTAGGAATGTTGAGAAGACAACATTTTGCTATTCTTAGTTTTAGCCCTGATCTTATTTGCTTTGATGTTAGTATATTTTTCATGGCATTAACGTTATTTTTCACCATTCATATTCTTTTGCTTATTTCAATTTTACATTTTCATTTACTGGTTATAGTATGTACAAGGTAGTTGTAGCTCTGAACTATCTCCAAGTCTTTTCCGTCAATTTTGATATCCACTTGCTGGTTTTGAATATTTTCTTTGTTAATTGTCATAGTTTTACTTTCTTTTGATATTCATATTTAATCCATATTTATTTATTTTTTTTTTTTGCTTGTCATGTTTAATTCATTAAGTAATGTTGTAGATCTTTATGATTTTCTGGTACTAATACAGTATCATCAGCATATTTTAGGTTAATGATCATCTCTCCATTAATGTTTAGGTATGGCATTTATGTGATGTTTTAAAGATTTTCTCGGTGTATATACTGCACAAGCATGGTGATAGGATGCATCCATGTTTTACTCCTCTTTTTATAAAATAGGTATCGAGTTCTCTTTGTTATATTTTATTATCGCTGTTTGCCCGCAGTATAAATTATTTATCTCAGTCATCCTTTAAAACTGGGAACTATTAATATGGTGATACGAGGGATCAACAACAATATATTTTTCTGACACCGTAATCTCTGATAAACTCACAGACAGCGTTACGAGTGACGTCGATAATTTTTTTTGTTTGGAAAAGTTGAGATAGTTTAACAGCTGTTGAACGGGCTCTGTTCAATATTGGATATTCAGATGAGACCAAAAGCAAAGCAGAATCCATAATTACCGAGCTAGGCGAAACACTGGGATGTGCTGTTGGTGACAAATGTGAAAAAGATGATGGTGTTATTGTCGAAACACCATGATGGTTGAGTGAACATGTTGTTGACATGTCAGATACGGTTGTCGTTAATGTTGCTGACAACAACCATTTTTTTTATTTGGTGATGAGTATGTGAAAATCGTGATGTCATTTGTATCTTACATGTGTTGAAGCGAAGAGATTTCCATCTTGCAGATACACCTGCAAATGATCGCCTTTCCAGCAAAGTTCCTACACAAGGGAGAAGGCTGATGGGTCTGTAATTCTTGGAGATCAATTTTATTTGTGACTTTTCAGAGTCAAGGTATGGTATATAGAGATCTCCTCCCACACAGATGATGCTTGTCCTAAGTGTCAAATATTGTTAACGATCCTGAAAAACCAGTCATCGAGGTGGCATTGTCGGCAGGTTTGAAGAAATTAATGTCGAACTCTGATATTGACAAATACATATCTCTCCCCAATTATCAGTATAGATCTGTCTGACATCATATGGAAGAATATCTAAAGCAGCATCGTCAACTGTTAGTTTCCTTCTTTTCGCAGAACACCCAGTTTCCACTCGATGTGATAGCTCGTTTGTGTGACACTGATGAAGAAGTAGAAGGAGACTGTATGGGGAACGATGAATACTGCTGTAGTTCGTATGTAAATTGTCGCTACTATTAAACGACGAACTGTAAAGAGGCCGTATGGGTGAGTGGTAGCGATACAGGTAGTGATATTGCATTTTTGGTTTTCTAGATGTTTTTTTTTCCTTCAGATTGGTGAGGTGCATTTGCACACGAAATATCACCAATAGTTTTGTTTTCACTAGCAGAAAATCACCATAGACTTTTTTCTCCCACAGATCCTCATTTCTTATCTTATATCCGAACTTATCTTGGAACTAATTTCCCGACGTATTTGTGACACAGGTGACTTCCTACCGCTGAGAGTTATTTTCACGATGCATCGTTTAAGAGCTGTTGAACGGGGCTCTTTTCAATATTGGATATTCAGATGAGTCCAGAATCAAGGCTGAATCCATAATGACTGAGCTACTCGAAACACTGAGATGTGCTGTTGGTGACACATGTGAAAAAAGATGATGGCGTTGTTGTCGAAACATCATGATGGCTGAGTGAACATGTTGTTGACATGACAGATACTGTTGTCGTTATTGATGCTGACAAAACAGTTTGTTTTCGGTGATGAGCTTGTGAAAGGTTGTATCTCCCTATCAACCGACAACATGGTAAAAACTTGTAGTCGGTGGCTCTGGTGTACGACTCGTTACGACAGAGGTTGACACACTCACAGAGTTTGTAGTGTCAACATAAGAACATGCCCAGATTTGTCGACGCATCAGAGATTGTAGGATCAGCACAGTTGACATGTTCATGTGCCTCAACTCACACTCGATTGTAATGTCTCTGCTCTACATGTATTATCGGTGTTCTTGTAGTCGACACTGTCGTGGTGTGATCGTTCAAGATGTCATAGATGTCGACACACTAGGCTGTAATGTCGGTGATATATGTGATGGTATTGGTGTCGGGAGAACACAATTTGTAATGTCAACACCCCACATTCTCTCTTATTAACAACTAGTCGAGTCACCTTTCATGATAAGCGTGGTCGGTGACGCACACATTTTATGTTGTTTTAATGGTGTCGAGCAAAATTTAATATCAAAATATATAAAAAATGTTCAATTTTTTTTTTTTTAAATGTTGATGTAGTTGTAGTCTTGCGCGCATCAGAATAACGAGATCCCCATCACTGAGACCGGTGTCGACACGCTCTCTGTTTTGTGTGAGATATATCAACTGAACGTATGTTTTGTTTCTACCCTAGCTGTGTTCGAGTAAGTTGGTTTTTGTGTACCAGATCAACCTTTTATTCATCATCTTCCACAACAACATTCCTACATAAGGGAGCAGGCAGATGGGTCTGTAATTCTCGGAGATCATTTTTCTTGTGTGTGACTTTTCTGAGTCAAGGTATGGTATGCAGAGATCTCCTCCCAAGCAGATGATACGTGTCCTAAGTGTCAAATATTGTTACGACAGGCTTGAAGAAATCAATGTCGAACTTTGACATTGACAAATACCTGAACATTGTCCTTCACCCTCATTGTAATGTTTAAGTAAGATTTCCTGGAATGAAATTCGACATCTAGGTGATCAGCGCGTCAAACATATCATAGGCTGTGATTGAGCTCGATGTTTTACATCCCCTTTGACTGGAGGATGATGAGCCTGTAAATCACGGAAGCCGTGTTGTCATCGAACGGTCTAGGTATGGTATGTAGAGATCTCCTTCCAGGTAGATAATTCATGTCTTGAGTGTCAAATTCGGTTAACGAGCCTGAAAAAAGACATGATGACGGAATCCTCGAGGTGTGAGGAATATTGTTATAAGACCATGATTAGCATGTACCACATCAACGGACGTAGACAATCATCATACCCGACCACATTTGTCTGTCCACACTGCAACTTATCAGTTCAGTTGTTGAGTGTTTTCCATCTTCTCTCTTTATCGAACACGATCTTTCATTCTTTTTTATTTTACCACTTGTAACCAAGTATTCGAACTTTCCTTTTTTTCATGATGTGCCTGTAAAACATCGATTGTTACTTTCGACTGTTGATTAAGAGCTCTCTTTTTGTGTTGGACTGTTTTCAAACATTCAGGGAACGCTCAAATCCTTCTGAGAAAGGCCACATATGCGACCTCTAAGCGATTTTTCATTTGGTTGTCTGCTGACCAGCGATGTCACCACCACCTCATGTATACTTGACTCTGACAGGCGATTTTGTGAAAAATAAGAGGGAAGCAAGTAGGTATGAACGCCGTATACAAACAAGACATGAGAATCTGTGGTAAAATCGATCTAGTCAGTGGTCTGAGGGTGACATATGTCGAATGATTTGACATGAACCCGCTACTTTTCAACATCTTCACTTTTAAAAATAACACGTGAATCAACTAAGGTATAGATAGCATACTACCCAAAACTGGCGCTTTTTATTCTGCTACGAAGATAGAGATAGTGGACACGATGTATGTACACGATCAGTAGACTGAACTTACCCAATTGTTCAAAAGACTTGAGCAATTGAGTGAGAATCGAGCACTGGTGAACCAGACAAAGACCTTTTCAAATTTGTGTCTCTCCGATCAAAGATATTGTGAACACACTTTCAAAACTTCCACAAGTTAATTCAGAAACTATCGCGATGACCCGCGAAACACGGGTGAGTCGAAAAAAAAAAAAAAAAACGAGCCATATTACGACCACCAACCAATTGGCAACATGTCAACCGACATTCCAACAAAACTAGCATCTGTCATTTTTCCGTTACAACCGAATGTCTGGTGACGAATCGCAAACATATATTTACAACACCGCTAGTCCAGCGTCATTACCGAACAACAAGTGTCCTTCAACCAAGAAAAATTTCTCATTTGATCATGTTGATGTCGCAGTCGTCGTGTGGTGGTTTCATGTGACATCAACATGGTCAAATGAGAAATTTTTCTTGGTTGAAGGACACTTGTTGTTCGGTAATGACGCTGGACTAGCGGTGTTGTAAATATATGTTTGCGATTCGTCACCAGACATTCGGTTGTAACGGGAAAAATGACAGATGCTAGTTTTGTTGGAATGTCGGTTGACATGTTGCCAATTGGTTGGTGGTCGTAATATGGCTCGTTTTTTTTTTTTTTTTTTCGACTCACCCGTATTTCGCGGGTCATCGCGATAGTTTCTGAATTAACTTGTGGAAGTTTTGAAAGTGTGTTCACAATATCTTTGATCGGAGAGACACAAATTTGAAAAGGTCTTTGTCTGGTTCACCAGTGCTCGATTCTCACTCAATTGCTCAAGTCTTTTGAACAATTGGGTAAGTTCAGTCTACTGATCGTGTACATACATCGTGTCCACTATCTCTATCTTCGTAGCAGAATAAAAAGCGCCAGTTTTGGGTAGTATGCTATCTATACCTTAGTTGATTCACGTGTTATTTTAAAAGTGAAGATGTTGAAAAGTAGCGGGTTCATGTCAAATCATTCGACATATGTCACCCTCAGACCACTGACTAGATCGATTTTACCACAGATTCTCATGTCTTGTTTGTATACGGTGTTCATACCTACTTGCTTCCCTCTTATTTTTCACAAAATCGCCTGTCAGAGTCAAGTATACATGAGGTGGTGGTGACATCGCTGGTCAGCAGACAACCAAATGAAAAATCGCTTAGAGGTCGCATATGTGGCCTTTCTCAGAAGGATTTGAGCGTTCCCTGAATGTTTGAAAACAGTCCAACACAAAAAGAGAGCTCTTAATCAACAGTCGAAAGTAACAATCGATGTTTTACAGGCACATCATGAAAAAAAGGAAAGTTCGAATACTTGGTTACAAGTGGTAAAATAAAAAAGAATGAAAGATCGTGTTCGATAAAGAGAGAAGATGGAAAACACTCAACAACTGAACTGATAAGTTGCAGTGTGGACAGACAAATGTGGTCGGGTATGATGATTGTCTACGTCCGTTGATGTGGTACATGCTAATCATGGTCTTATAACAATATTCCTCACACCTCGAGGATTCCGTCATCATGTCTTTTTTCAGGCTCGTTAACCGAATTTGACACTCAAGACATGAATTATCTACCTGGAAGGAGATCTCTACATACCATACCTAGACCGTTCGATGACAACACGGCTTCCGTGATTTACAGGCTCATCATCCTCCAGTCAAAGGGGATGTAAACATCGAGCTCAATCACAGCCTATGATATGTTTGACGCGCTGATCACCTAGATGTCGAATTTCATTCCAGGAAATCTTACTTAAACATTACAATGAGGGTGAAGGACAATGTTCAGGTATTTGTCAATGTCAAAGTTCGACATTGATTTCTTCAAGCCTGTCGTAACAATATTTGACACTTAGGACACGTATCATCTGCTTGGGAGGAGATCTCTGCATACCATACCTTGACTCAGAAAAGTCACACACAAGAAAAATGATCTCCGAGAATTACAGACCCATCTGCCTGCTCCCTTATGTAGGAATGTTGTTGTGGAAGATGATGAATAAAAGGTTGATCTGGTACACAAAAACCAACTTACTCGAACACAGCTAGGGTAGAAACAAAACATACGTTCAGTTGATATATCTCACACAAAACAGAGAGCGTGTCGACACCGGTCTCAGTGATGGGGATCTCGTTATTCTGATGCGCGCAAGACTACAACTACATCAACATTTAAAAAAAAAAATTGAACATTTTTTATATATTTTGATATTAAATTTTGCTCGACACCATTAAAACAACATAAAATGTGTGCGTCACCGACCACGCTTATCATGAAAGGTGACTCGACTAGTTGTTAATAAGAGAGAATGTGGGGTGTTGACATTACAAATTGTGTTCTCCCGACACCAATACCATCACATATATCACCGACATTACAGCCTAGTGTGTCGACATCTATGACATCTTGAACGATCACACCACGACAGTGTCGACTACAAGAACACCGATAATACATGTAGAGCAGAGACATTACAATCGAGTGTGAGTTGAGGCACATGAACATGTCAACTGTGCTGATCCTACAATCTCTGATGCGTCGACAAATCTGGGCATGTTCTTATGTTGACACTACAAACTCTGTGAGTGTGTCAACCTCTGTCGTAACGAGTCGTACACCAGAGCCACCGACTACAAGTTTTTACCATGTTGTCGGTTGATAGGGAGATACAACCTTTCACAAGCTCATCACCGAAAACAAACTGTTTTGTCAGCATCAATAACGACAACAGTATCTGTCATGTCAACAACATGTTCACTCAGCCATCATGATGTTTCGACAACAACGCCATCATCTTTTTTCACATGTGTCACCAACAGCACATCTCAGTGTTTCGAGTAGCTCAGTCATTATGGATTCAGCCTTGATTCTGGACTCATCTGAATATCCAATATTGAAAAGAGCCCGTTCAACAGCTCTTAAACGATGCATCGTGAAAATAACTCTCAGCGGTAGGAAGTCACCTGTGTCACAAATACGTCGGGAAATTAGTTCCAAGATAAGTTCGGATATAAGATAAGAAATGAGGATCTGTGGAGAAAAAAGTCTATGGTGATTTTCTGCTAGTGAAAACAAAACTATTGGTGATATTTCGTGTGCAAATGCACCTCACCAATCTGAAGGAAAAAAAACATCTAGAAAACCAAAAATGCAATATCACTACCTGTATCGCTACCACTCACCATACGGCCTCTTTACAGTTCGTCGTTTAATAGTAGCGACAATTTACATACGAACTACAGCAGTATTCATCGTTCCCCATACAGTCTCCTTCTACTTCTTCATCAGTGTCACACAAACGAGCTATCACATCGAGTGGAAACTGGGTGTTCTGCGAAAAGAAGGAAACTAACAGTTGACGATGCTGCTTTAGATATTCTTCCATATGATGTCAGACAGATCTATACTGATAATTGGGGAGAGATATGTATTTGTCAATATCAGAGTTCGACATTAATTTCTTCAAACCTGCCGACAATGCCACCTCGATGACTGGTTTTTCAGGATCGTTAACAATATTTGACACTTAGGACAAGCATCATCTGTGTGGGAGGAGATCTCTACATACCATACCTTGACTCTGAAAAGTCACAAATAAAATTGATCTCCAAGAATTACAGACCCATCAGCCTTCTCCCTTGTGTAGGAACTTTGCTGGAAAGGCGATCATTTGCAGGTGTATCTGCAAGATGGAAATCTCTTCGCTTCAACACATGTAAGATACAAATGACATCACGATTTTCACATACTCATCACCAAATAAAAAAAATGGTTGTTGTCAGCAACATTAACGACAACCGTATCTGACATGTCAACAACATGTTCACTCAACCATCATGGTGTTTCGACAATAACACCATCATCTTTTTCACATTTGTCACCAACAGCACATCCCAGTGTTTCGCCTAGCTCGGTAATTATGGATTCTGCTTTGCTTTTGGTCTCATCTGAATATCCAATATTGAACAGAGCCCGTTCAACAGCTGTTAAACTATCTCAACTTTTCCAAACAAAAAAAATTATCGACGTCACTCGTAACGCTGTCTGTGAGTTTATCAGAGATTACGGTGTCAGAAAAATATATTGTTGTTGATCCCTCGTATCACCATATTAATAGTTCCCAGTTTTAAAGGATGACTGAGATAAATAATTTATACTGCGGGCAAACAGCGATAATAAAATATAACAAAGAGAACTCGATACCTATTTTATAAAAAGAGGAGTAAAACATGGATGCATCCTATCACCATGCTTGTGCAGTATATACACCGAGAAAATCTTTAAAACATCACATAAATGCCATACCTAAACATTAATGGAGAGATGATCATTAACCTAAAATATGCTGATGATACTGTATTAGTACCAGAAAATCATAAAGATCTACAACATTACTTAATGAATTAAACATGACAAGCAAAAAAAAATAAATAAATATGGATTAAATATGAATATCAAAAGAAAGTAAAACTATGACAATTAACAAAGAAAATATTCAAAACCAGCAAGTGGATATCAAAATTGACGGAAAAGACTTGGAGATAGTTCAGAGCTACAACTACCTTGTACATACTATAACCAGTAAATGAAAATGTAAAATTGAAATAAGCAAAAGAATATGAATGGTGAAAAATAACGTTAATGCCATGAAAAATATACTAACATCAAAGCAAATAAGATCAGGGCTAAAACTAAGAATAGCAAAATGTTGTCTTCTCAACATTCCTAAATGGTGCATAAACAGGGACGTTAGACAAGAAAACTGAACAGACAACTGAAGCCTTTGATATGTGGTATATAGAAGAATAGGTAGAATTGGATGGAAGGAAAAGAAAACACCGATGAAGTCTTTAAAACAACTAACAACGAAAAGAGAACTACTAAGCACAATTCAAACAAGACAAATGCGGTTTTTGGGCCATGTTAAAAGATACAACAGTCTACTAAAAGTAATCCTGGAGGGGAAAATACTAAGTAAAAGCGGGAGAGGCAGACCACGACTAACATGGACGAGTAACATCAAAAGATAAACACGTCAGCCTATGACAGCGTGCACCATTAAAGCAAGAGACAGAGCGGAATGACGCTCCATGGTAGCCGTTATCAGTGCCAAGAAATATATTACGCAGAATCGTTCTGGAGAGAGTAAAAGTGGCCAGCGGAAATATATAGATGATCTAGCTAAAGAGGCAGAGGAAGCAGCAATTAAAGGAATTATAAAGCACTGTACAACCGTACACAGAAAATTGTGTGGAAAATGCAAACAGATTGCTGTCTTTATTAGAGATAAGACAGGAAATCTGCCTAGTACTATAAGGGAACACCTAGAGAGATGGAAATAGCACTTTGAAGAACTTTTGGAACAGACCCGGCTCAAATAATCCTCAAGATATACTACCAGTAGAAGTTATTTAAAAAATGGTAAAGCCATAGGGCCAGATGAAATTCCTTCGGAGTATTAACACCTCTACCATGATGTTACATACTCTATTACATAACATTTGGGAGACGGAAGAAGGTTATATGATCAACTACCATTAGAAAGGAAGTTTACAGGGGTGTACATATTATATGGGCATTATGCTGCTATCAGTGCCAGGATGAATACAAAAAATTAAGTAGATTTATTCTGGAGAGACTAAAAAAGGTCACAGAGAAACATTTGAGAGACGCACACGTATTTTTTAGGAAGAACAGCTCATGTGCTGATCACATAACTACTTTACGTATAACAATTGAACAAAGATTACGAAACGGTATTTGCTAGTTTAGACAGAGGAATGGTTTGGCAGTTGGTGAGTCACTATGGATTCCCACAAAGTTTATTAACCTGATAAGAATAATGTATAACACACACAAAAAAAACAGACGTTCTTTTCTTTAGAAAAACCAACATTTTAAATTTATATTTTAATATATATGTTTTGCAAACATTTTAATAGAAATCCGCCCTGTGAGAATATCCATGTTGTAGTTTTTCTACGATGTGTAGTTGGAGGCATCGGTTGCAAACTGTTATATCGCGAGTCTAGCGTTCACGACAGACTCGTAAAGGGAGGCTCGTAGGTTTTTCGCTAGGTGAAAAAATTATTTTAAAAAACGCGTTGTGTATGACTGGTAGTTTGTCAATTGCAGCATGGACTTGTTGGGTATTAGGTTTATCGCACGTTTGATAGTTTTAGAAGTTACGGTTTTTTGTTCGTTTTACTTATTACATCTCTAATTATGGCGCTTGTTTCCTTCTCGATTTTTGGAAGCGACGCTATTTATCCTGGTTTTGAAGTTTTGTTGAAGAATAGGCTCTATAACTAATGCCGTTGTTGCTATTCTTCTCGCAAATCTGTGCCTGTCACAGGCAACCTGCATCCACGTTGAGCGTCTATCCTCTGTAAGATCATCCAAATGATGGACTGTCACCAACTCGTCGGCAAACGTCACCTAAAGTAATTTGAAATTTTCAAACGTTAGACTATCTTAATATCCTAAAAAAAAAAAATAAGCGCTGGAGAGAGAATATGATAAGACATGCTAACCTTGCGGTTGGATTTTTGTAAAATACTCTGCTCACTAACATCCATAGCGCTCTTCCCAATTAGCGTATTGGTTTGAATTATTCTAGCAAATTAGTTTATATATATATATATTTCTCTCTCTCTCTTTTGGAGAGGTAGCCTAAAGGAACACGCTGGCTGGTAATTAATGCAATTGTCCTAGATGTGGGCGAGTATTCTCCAGGCTCAACTCGCTAAATAGAGACTTTGAGAGTGTTCATGGGATCTGTTAATACTTTACAGATATGGAACCTATCTAGCCGTGTTAACACTGTGGTTGACTGAGTGACCGACGCAAGTCGAATGAATATATTAAATCGTGTACGCGCCTTTTTTTACATAACCTGTTGCGTTTCGCGCTCGCTGGAGACAATAATCAATAAACTCACGCGAGAGCGGCAACGGTGGGAGATATTGAGCTGCCACGGTAGGAGAAAATGACTGTTCGTTAATACCGCCAGCAAGATTTGCCAATATATATATGTATATGTATACCTACTTATGGTCCATGTCTTAAATACGGGGCCCATTTACGTCCACGTAGATATAATAACTATTAACTTATTACTATTATATGTATAAATGCTCACCATATCCATGAAATAACTAACGTATCACTACTCCCTAATATGGTAGTTTCACTTCCGGAGTGGGCGTGATCTATAGCCGGACAACACACACACACACACTAGCTCCTATTGGAAGTCACTTTGGCGGGAAAAACTGATGTCCAATACATGACTCACCCCTTCATGCACTATACAACCCCTATTCATATATACATATATATCATGACATCACTCTGGCTTGCCGCAGCTTGCCGCAGCTTGCCGCGGCTTGCCGTAGTCTCTATATAACTCTTGTACTTGAAGGAGGAAATCTTTCTCCTTTCCTCCTTCTCTTTGGTCAACTAAAAAACCAGGAGCATTGTGTCCACCTCCTACTACTCACGCCAAAAGACATAAGGCGAAACCGCACAGAAAGTTAACACAGCCAACTGTTCCCTGTCATATGATACCATCATTCATCGTAAACAATTGGAATATTGAAACATGATCAAAACGGATGAAACACACAGCTCACGGTGTGCACAGAGCACCTAACTCAGTAGCTCCTGCAACAAGCCGACTTGGAATATGAGGAAACTGCAACAGGGAACACTTTCATACATAGCATTCAATGGTTCCTGCCGCCTATCAACCATATTGGCCTGGAGTTCACGTCCTCTTGAAAATGATGATCGTCATATTTGTAAAATGTATAGCGCTTGATGATGTTAGGCCATTGTTTTTGACTCCAATTCCAAAGATATTTTTAAAAAACACAGTTAGTCGTCAGTCTGTTGAAGACCCATGCTCTCTAAAGGAGCTGAAAGTGTTTTTTTTGAAGACCTGTTTCACAGGAAGCTACAAATGTTTGTTTAGAACCTATGCTCCACGGGGAGCTGAAAGTGTTTGTTGAGACCTATGCTCCACGGGGAACTGAAAGGAAGACGAAGAAATCTAGTAGCAGCAGTAGCATATTGGGAGACCACCGAAATATGGTTTCACAGAAACATTTTCAAATTCCCAAGGAATGATGGTTGCTTGTGTGTTCACTTGTCTCAGCTATATTATCCCAGTTCAACTTTCCATAAGCGTTGGGGGGAAATATCGAGCTTCAGACGAGGTACAAAAACTCGACGTTCTAGAGCATGATGACTCCTTCCTGATTTTGATAATGTTAATAGTTGTAAACATGTGATCGGACACATGGCAGCGCAAACACGAACACAAACACAACCCATTACTTACATTCACGCGTACATAACTACAAGAAATTTATTTTTAACAAAAAATGACTGAGCTGCCATATAAAACGACTAATTAATGCCTACATTAACACCTACTATGTTCATCTGTCAGAGAATAACCAACAAGTCACGTGCACACTCTGTCTCTAGAACTGGCTAAGAAATTTCCAAGAAACAAAAACTGTGACTGCGCCCACATCCCAACAACCGCGACAACATATCAACAGCACGACTAGTCATATCCCCTGATACCCCAGCGTAGCGCGCACGACTAGTCACATCCCCGGATAACCCCAGCGTACCGCACCCACAACTTGCCTCATTTCTCTTCCACAGACTGGTAGAAACTGCTTGTGTGCATTTCGCTGCCAGTCACCAACGTCACAGTAATCATGAAAACTAAGAGTTTTGAGTTGGCTGCGAATATCTCATAAAACACTCCGAACATTTCTGAATAGGCGGCCGAGCACATATGGGTGAAAACTCGCGTGCTAAGACGCCGGTTCAAGTCTCGTACTTTACCTTTTATCTTTTATCTCATAAAAGATTACTGCTTTTTTTCATATTTCCTAATAATTCACATGTTAAGTATATTTTCTATGCGTTCAGAATATTTTTTCTCTATCAATAATTCATGTTTTAAAAGTATGTTTTTATACAGGCATCTAGTTTTTTTATGATTAAAAAAAAAAAGCTCTACTGAGATGAAATGTGTTAGACGAATGGCAGGAAATGAAGAACTGAGAAACAAGCTAGGAATAGCCCCTGCCATAGAATATATAAAGAAACAACGGATACAATGATTTGGCCATGTGACAAGGCAGAGTGATCAAAACACAACACAACGAGCACGTAGTGGTGTCTTCTTGTTACGTCAGTCCTAAACTGTTTTTTTTTCTATGTCTATTTTTTTTTTTTTACTGAATTAGATGAGCAACAATTTGGATTTAGGAAAAATAGCGGGACAAAAGAAGCCATATTCTGCATGAGAACATTAATCGAAAAGTACACAGAAGTAAACAAACCAATATATGCCTACTTCAGGGAGCCGCAATAGCTCAGTGGTTAGTGAACTGGACTACAAATGACAAAGGGTAGGGTTCGATCCCGACGGCTGCCGGGTTCACCCAGCCTTAAATGGGTACCGGATTTTTTTCCGGGAAAGTAAAGCAGCACGGGCGTAATACCGACCACATTACCCCAAAAATCATGTGCTGAAGATCTGTAAAATATAGGGTCACTAACACCATATTTCCTTATACGCCACTTGGCGTGACGGGGGTACTTTACTTTTTTACTATATGCCTACTTCATAGACTACACCAAAGCTTTTGATAGAGTACACCCCAAACAACTTATAGAATGCCTAAAAGAGATACATCTAGACGACATGGACATACGACGAATATGTAATCTATACTGGGAGCAAACAGCAATAATAAAATATAACAAAGAGAATTCTACACCCATTGATTTAAAAAGAGGAGTAAGAAAGGGATGCATCCTATCACCAAGCTTGTTCAATCTATACACTGAGCAAATCTTTAAAAACATCATAGAGATGCCAGGCCTACAAATTAATGGAAAGATAATCAATAACCTAAGATATGCTGACGATACTGTACTACTAGCAGATAATCCTAAAGATCTATAACAATTACTTCATTAAATAAACATGACAAGCAAAAAATATGGACTAGATATGAATATCAAAAAGACTAAAACTATGATCATAAACAAAGAAAATACTCAAAACCCACAAGTGGATATCAAAATTGAAGGAATAGACCTTGAGACAGTTTAGAACTACAACTACCTTGGACATACTATAACCAGTGATGGAAAATGTACAACTGAAATAAACAAAAGAATAGGAATGGCAAAAAGTAATTTTAATGTCATGAAGAATATACTAACATCAAAACAAATAACACCAGGGCTAAAACTAAGAATAGCAAAATGTTACATCTTCTCAATATTCCTATATGGTGCAGAAACATGGACATTAGACAAGAAAACAGAACAGATAATTGAAGCCTTTGAAATGTGGATATATAGAAGAATAGGTTGAAATGGATGGAAGGAAAAGAAAACAAACAATGAAGTCTTAAAACAACTAAAAATGAAAAGAGAACTACTAAGCACAATTCAAACAAGACAAATGCAATTTCTGGGCCATGTTAAAAGACACAACAGCCTACTAAAAGTAATCCTGGAGGGGAAAATACAAGGTAAAAGAGGCAGAGGCAGACCAAGACTAACATGGACGAGTAACATCAAAAAATGGACAAATCAGCTTATCACCATCAAAGCAAGAGACAAAGCAGAATGGCGCTCCATGGTAGC
Source organism: Megaustenia siamemsis (assembly GCA_032433765.1). NCBI lineage: Eukaryota > Metazoa > Mollusca > Gastropoda > Stylommatophora > Ariophantidae > Megaustenia > Megaustenia siamemsis. The sequence continues at coordinate 151,401,350 of JAVIAB010000051.1, read as the reverse complement.
CAACCTTCGTTGCGGAGACGGCACACGATGATGATTTTTTTCCTATTTCTCCTGACGTAGTCAGCTCAGCGACCTATAAACGGCTGACGTCATTTTACCCACAACCATCCCTGCTCGTAATGCTGAAAACGTCACAAACTTTGTATCATTCCTTTCAGCCCGCTGACCTTATTAACACTACCATAGATGGCTGTCACTTTTAGTTTTCTATAATTAAATCATGTGTGAAGCACAATTTTCTATCATTAATTCGTGTGTGAAGTACATTATTCTACCATTAATTCAAGTGTGAAGTACATTATTATATCATTAAATCATGCGTGAATTATATTTTTCTATCATTATTCATGTGTGAAGTACATTATCTACCATTAATTCATGTGTGAAGTTCATGTTTATACCATTAATTCGCGTGTTAACTATACTCACCGTAAAAGGTTAAGGCAAAGACCGTAAAATAGTCAACGTACCGGTAAGACACCATCATATGAACAAGAAGGTACCGTATTCGAATCCTGCCATAGGTGAAGGACATTTTTCTGTTTACATTTTCGTGGTGATTGGCCGGAAGTGCAGTAGTTGTTTAATATTCTTCTTCTTCTGCGATCATGGCTCATTCAGATTAGGATTCCGGACATTTGTTTAATATGATAGAGCTTTAAAAAAAAAACACACACACACACAAATACTTCGTTTCCTGCTCACCAGCTCTACCGCAGCACCGCAATTCTTTGCTTATTCCTACCGAATTAAGAAGGCCTGGGCTTGTCTCATCATCATCATCATCATCATCATCAAGTACCAGGCCTACTGGCAAGGTGATCATGTCTCTCCACAACTTGGGCATGTCTGAGCGCTGCGATTGGACAGATATGGGAGCAGCTATTGCAGGATAACTCTCTGATGACAGCGATAGTTTCAGTTGAAAAGCTGGCACGAGTTTTGGTTCTTGATTCTGAAGAGGAACGATAATCATGTTTGGTGTAGAACTCTACATAACTGCTGAAAGGTTACCTGCCCTTAGAGAAAATAAGCGTTGTCGTACCTTTTAATGTTTCTGTACTTCTAATATGAGATGTTATTATAGAAAACTGATTTTATTCGTGGAAATTTTCCTTCAAAGAAGGAAAGAAAGGAAGAAGGAAAGAAAGGACGAAATAAAAAGGAAGGAAGGAAGGAAGGAAGGAAGGAAGGAATGAAAACAGAAAAAGAACGAAAGAAAAAGGAAAAAGGAAGGAAGGAGGAAGGGGGAAGGAAAAAAGAAAAAAAAAGAAAGAAAAGAAGGAAGGAGGTGTGGCCAGTATTACGTCTATATCGTTTTTCTTTTCCATAAAAAAATCGACTGTTTAGTTGACCTACAAGTAATCGATCATGATCGAGCGTGATCTCCTGTCCACACACTCAACAAACAGTTCGCTAACTGCCGCTCTAGCGCGGCTCCCACCTCCTTCAAGATCAAACATTCCCCTGTTATTAACACAAAGCAAACATATTATTTCAAAATGTTCCATTTCCCCTCTTTGCTTCTTCTTTGAGTCAACACATTTTTCTCCCATTTTAAGCTTTTCTATCGACTATCACTTATACCGTTATGCGTTCATCATAATTTGATTTGCTCCATTTATCACGTAAATTACTTGGAACATTAAAATAAACTGAGTGTGGTCATTATGGCTGTAAAGTAGACGCACGAGTATTCCAGAAATAGATGGCTGCTGACTCACAAAGTATCAATTATTGAAGTTGTCATACTTTGTCCTCCTTACCGAATTGTGTTGCTATCTGATATTATATGTGGAAGTATTTGGTAACCATAGCCAATATGGGGACAACAACTGTTTAATTAGGAAGGAGGGGTATGATTGGTCCCGTTGGAGGCTGGTGTTACGGTTTGTTTCATTGGTTTATATTTTGTTTGTTTGTTGTTATAATCATTATCATTGCACACCGGACGAACCCATAGGTGCTCCAATATCCCCCGTCGAGAAAATCCGAGGAGAATCCTGACCCACGTGCACGAACTCCGTAGCACGGCCTGGGATTCACGATGTGGGTAGGTTTCAGCTGACATTTTGCCCGGGCAGCGGCCATATTTATGGCCTACTCTTTTCAATTTTAAGTGTTCTTTGACGTGCGCGAATGCACACGGGGCTTCCTGTTTATTGCCGTTATCCGAGAGGGTTAGACATCGGATCTCATTACCCAAGAGAGGGCTAGACATCGGATCTCATTACCCAAGAGAGGGCTAGACATCGGATCTCATTACCCAAGAGATCAAGAGAGGATAACGTTATAAAGAAGGCAGCGATTAATATTTGTTCTATTTTTGGAAAAATGACCACCTCTTCCGGTAAGCTTTGAACCCGTGTCATTGAGGCCGACGTCGTACATCTAGACTGCCACGCCCACTGGTTCATATTTGGTTATTACTAATCGTTGCCGCCTTTGTTTCTACAAACAGTCATAGAGATGCTTGATTCCAGACTTCTTGTGATAAACGATCTCGCTGGTTCCAGATGCTGGCTGGTTATGTGACTACACATCGTGTAGTGGCCTGATCACAACATCGGGAACTTATTCAAGAGGAAGCTGTTGATTTCTGTTTATATTTATTTCTGTTGATGTTGTTGTTTATGTTGATGTTATTGATTTCTGTTTATATTTATTTCTGTTGATGTTGTTGTTTATGTTGATGTTATTGATTTCTGTTTATATTTATTTCTGTTGATGTTGTTGTTGTTTATGTTGATGTTATTGATTTCTGTTTATATTTATTTCTGTTGATGTTGTTGTTTATGTTAATGTTATTGATTTCTGTTTATATTTATTTCTGTTGATGTTGTTGTTTATGTTGATGTTGATTTCTGTTAATGCTGTTGATCTAGTGTCGAAACCTGTTAGCTCTTAGACCCAGGATAGAGAGGTGGGAGACTAAGAGACTTTCTTGATTTCCCAGGTTTTCCTGAAAGTGCTGGAGCTTGTCCATTCTTGAGGTACTGCAATAATAGGTCTTCTATATCAGAGACCTCACCACTTTTGGAACTATGGCGATCTTCTTCCCGTAAGGCAGTATTTTTAACACAAATTGTTACCAGGGAGATTAACTGGCACTTGAAGTGAGATTTTGATCAGCTATGGGTCGCTGCTTGGCAACAGATCACCTAGCTAGTGCTCCCTTACTAGAAAAAAAGAAAAACCTGAAATAAAAATGGAAACTGTGGATGGGAACAATGATGACACGTGTTTAAATTCGAATTTGGTTTAATTTATTTCAGGTTTCTGAGATTGGAGACAGAAATGATGGACGTCAGAATGTCAAAGAAAACTTCAAACTTGACGATTGTTTATACAGACGGGTCCAAAACATTTGTTTCTTAACATTCATTTTAAGTGTTTGCATATGTGAATCAGGGAGCCGCGATAGCTCAGTGGTTAGTGAACTGGACTACAAAGGACAAGTGGTAGGGTTCGATCCCAACCGACGGCTTCCGGTTCACCCAGCATTTAATGGGTACCGGATTTTTTTCAGGGAAAGTAAAGCGGCACGGGTGTAATACCGACCACATTACCCCAAAAATCATGTGCCGAAGGTCTGTGAAATTTATTCACTAACACCATATTCCCTATAAGTCACTTGGCGTGACGGGGGTACCTTACTTTACTACTATATGCGAATAACCATCAATGAGTCTGGCTAAGTGAGTAGGGATTTAGGAGAGAAGGCAACCCAGTACACCCAGTAAAAATGCCGTGCTCAAGTCGAATGTGTTGGGCTGAAAGGCGCAATTTTACTGCAAATCTCAACACAACATCGCTGAGCCCACTTGACGTACTTAAGGGAAATATGACGTCAATCAATTCCTTCAGTAGTCGTCGGGTAAACACCAGAAAAAAAAAAACGATACCAACATTTTTTTGACGTCATATGGAGTCTGGATGGTTCAGATGTAAGACGTCCGCCGAGGGACAATAAGACACCTGGTTCGAACCACACCACAGGAGGTGGATTTTTTTTTCATCAGTAATGTGGTTTTCTCGTAGCTTAGCCCTCACATAATTTGTGGATAGTGAGATCCGACGTATAGCCCTCTCTGGGTAGTGAGTTTCAACGCCTAGCCCTCTCTGACTAGTGAATTTCAACGTGTAGCCCTCTCTGAGTAGTGAGATTTAACGTCTAGCCCTTTCTGGGTAGTGAGATCCAACGTCTAGCCCTTTCTGGGTAGTGAGATCCAACGTCTAGCCCTCTCTGGGTAGTGAGATCCAACGTCTAGCCCTTTCTATGTAGTGAGATTTAACGTCTAGCCCTTTCTGGGTAGTGAAATCCAACGTCTAGCCCTTTCTGGGTTGTGCGATTTAAAGTCTAGCCATTTCTGGGTAGTGAGATCCAACGTCTAGCCCTTTCTGGGTAGTGAGATTTAACGTATAGCCCTTTCCGGTAGTGAGATCCAACGTCTAGCCCTTTCTGGGTAGTGATATCCAACGTCTAGCCCTCCCTGGGTAGTGAGATCCAAAGTCTAACACTCTCGAAAAACTGCGATAAGCATGAGGTCCCGTGTTCACGTGAAGCAGTTTCAAATCGACAATAGAAGGTCGAAAATGACCAAATCTTGTAATCAAATCTACCCATGCTGAAAACGGATATGTCGGGTCAAAAGGCGCAGATTCCGCTCCTTTGCCGCACAAAACCAGCGACACAACGCATCTACCACTTAACGGGTGAAGGCTAAGAAGAGAAAATGAAAGTCAGGATGGTTACGTCATGCAAGCGTGAGAATTTAGATGTACATGGTCAGATACAGCAATCACAAATAGCCTTGAAGAGATCACACACATTCATATATCGATCACCTTACAGATATATGTCATACTCTACATACAACATATAAGGTAAACGTTGCATACGGCATGTACAAATTAACGATTACCTGAACCAAATCCAAGCCGAGGAAAGCCCGAGTGTCAGAGTGTGCTCATCAGAATTCTTCCACTTTCTCCTTCGCCGAATGTGTTCTGCGCCTCGTGGTCAATGAATGTGGCGCTTTAGCTCTGGTTTTCTTTTCTAACTGTTTATATTCATCGAGATTCTTGAAGACATAGACATATAACTGTCTTTAGTCATAGTTGTCTTTAGTCGTTGTTGTCTTTAGTCATAGTTGTCTTTAGTCATAGTTGTCTTTAGTCATAGTTGTCTTTAGTGATAGTTGTCTTTAGTCATAGTTGTCTTTAGTGATAGTTGTCTTTAGTCATAGTTGTCTTTAGTGATAGTTGTCTTTAGTCATAGTTGTCTTTAGTCATAGTTGTCTTTAGTGATAGTTGTCTTTAGTCATAGTTGTCTTTAGTGATAGTTGTCTTTAGTGATAGTTGTCTTTAGTCATAGTTGTCTTTAGTCGTTGTTGTCTTTAGTGATAGTTGTCTTTAGTCATAGTTGTCTTTAGTCATAGTTGTCTTTAGTCATAGTTGTCTTTAGTAATTGTTATCTTTAGTCATAGTTGTCTTTAGTGATAGTTGTCTTTAGTCATAGTTGTCTTTAGTCATAGTTGTCTTTAGTCATAGTTGTCTTTAGTGATAGTTGTCTTTAGTCATAGTTGTCTTTAGTGATAGTTGTCTTTAGTGATAGTTGTCTTTAGTGATAGTTGTCTTTAGTCATAGTTGTCTTTAGTCGTTGTTGTCTTTAGTGATAGTTGTCTTTAGTCATAGTTGTCTTTAGTGATAGTTGTCTTTAGTCATAGTTGTCTTTAGTCATAGTTGTCTTTAGTCGTTGTTGTCTTTAGTCATAGTTGTCTTTAGTCATAGTTGTCTTTAGTCATAGTTGTCTTTAGTCGTTGTTGTCTTTAGTCATAGTTGTCTTTAGTGATAGTTGTCTTTAGTCGTTGTTGTCTTTAGTCATAGTTGTCTTTAGTGATAGTTGTCTTTAGTCATAGTTGTCTTTAGTCATAGTTGTCTTTAGTGATAGTTGTCTTTAGTCATAGTTGTCTTTAGTCATAGTTGTCTTTAGTCATAGTTGTCTTTAGTTGTTGTTGTCGTTAGTCATAGTTGTCTTTAGTCGTTGTTGTCTTTAGTCATAGTTGTCTTTAGTCATAGTTGTCTTTAGTCGTTGTTGTCTTTAGTCATAGTTGTCTTTAGTCATAGTTGTCTTTAGTCGTTGTTGTCTTTAGTCATAGTTGTCTTTAGTCGTTGTTGTCTTTAGTCATAGTTGTCTTTAGTCATAGTTGTCTTTAGTCATAGTTGTCTTTAGTCATAGTTGTCTTTAGTCGTTGTTGTCTTTAGTCATAGTTGTCTTTAGTCATAGTTGTCTTTAGTCGTTGTTGTCTTTAGTCATAGTTGTCTTTAGTCGTTGTTGTCTTTAGTCGTTGTTGTCTTTAGTCATAGTTGTCTTTAGTCGTTGTTGTCTTTAGTCATAGTTGTCTTTAGTCGTTGTTGTCTTTAGTCATAGTTGTCTTTAGTCATAGTTGTCTTTAGTCGTTGTTGTCTTTAGTCATAGTTGTCTTTAGTCATAGTTGTCTTTAGTCATAGTTGTCTTTAGCCATAATTGTGTATCGTCCAAGGAAACAGTCTCACCAAACTAGAACATCTTTTCCATGCAGGTCGTTATCAACTTTTTATAATAAAACGTATCATCGATCGGCTTCTGGCAGTACACCACGGTTCGATATACGTCCTGCAATCAATGCATGATAGAAAAAAAACACGTGTACTTGATAATTAATAAAGAAAGGAAAGATGCAGGAAGAGAACATTGGGCGGAGCTTCTCGTAAAGATGTGGTCAAGAGAAGTTCAGCTGACTCCCAGCGACAGTAGTGTTATCTTTGTCTTTATTAGTTATTTATCTTATATATATATATATATATATATATATATATATATATATATATATATATATATATATATATATATGTGTGTGTGTGTGTTAATATTGCACTAGATAGTGTTGAAAGATGATTAATCAACAATCTAGCAGCTCACAAACATTTGCAGATGGGATCGTCACTACATCACAGGGAACTGGGGCACGGAGTAGATGCCCTCCCGACTCTTGGATCAGTGATAAAGCGATCAATAAAAGGGATGTCATCATCATCAAGTACCGGACCTAGTGGCGTAGGTGATCATGCCTCTCCACAACTTTCGATCTCGGCAGCTATTTATCATTTCTGTTGTTGACCTTCTGCCAAGCCATTCTCTTAAGCTGTCTGTTATTTTTTCTCTTTGCTTCCCTCTATCTCTTCGTCCCTCAATTTTTCCAGTTGTTCTCTTCTCATTACATGACCAAAAAATGATGATTGTTTCTTCCTAATATTGGAAATTAGCTCTCTTTTTGCTTTGACCTCTCTCAGAACCTCTTCATTACTCTTCTTAGCTGTCCATGGTATTCTCAACATTCTTCTGTAAAACCACATTTCTACAGACTCCAGTGATTTTCTTGTCTGTTGTCCTATTGTCCATGACTCGCATCCATATGTTAAGACTGGCTCTACGTAACATTTAAGAACTCTTTTTCTTGTTTCAATTGTCAAAAATGGATTGCATAGTATTTTCCTCATTTTTTGGAAAGCTGCTTTTGCCTGAGCCATTCTGCATCTCACCTCTTTTGTACATCTTCCATCTGAGGTTAACAAAGTTCCCAAATATTTAAATTCATTTACCTGTTTTAATATTGTTCCACTTGTCTTTATTTTGCACTGAGGTGATGTCTTTTTTCTTTGTTGTTACCATTACCTTTGTCAAAGGGATGTAACTCGTGTAAATATTAAACAATATAAATATAAAACAATATTTATGAACTTCTTTCCCCTGTATGGTTTACACTGCACTGCTCTAGACGGATTGCTATTCTTCTTAGCTATCAGTGAACTGGTCTGATAGAGGGGAATTCATCAAGTTCGATCTAGATCAGCATCTTGTAGGTTCAAGGACGTTTTGAAGGTCGCATTATATAATTATTCCGTTGGTCGAGATTGGGGCTGTAGTAAAGTATGTCATATAAGCAACACTAAGGGTGACACGGGTTTTCCCGTGTTTTTACATTTTCTTACCTGACGGGTTTTTTCCGGGCTCTTTTAATCATTTGCTATTCTTCATAATAAAAGCGAGCATCTCTAGGTAAATAACAATCCGATTTATTTTTAGCTTTCTCAAGCACGAGCAGAAAATAAAACTGGATAACCCACCAACTCGCGTGAAGTTTTCAGTTTGAGGAGCTATCGACGACTGGTATTGCTCTACCCACAACCACCCCTGCTCTCAAAACTAAAAACGTCACGTTTGTTAGTTGGTTTTACGGTTAATTGTTCTGTTCGCAGGCCTAATAATTCAGTAATTTGTATTGTGTTCAATCTGTATGCTTTTGACTTTAGAACTTTCGATTTCACCCGTTAAGTGGTAGATCACTGCAAGCGGGACATTCTCATATCTACTCAGTCCCCACTCCAGCAATCAACAAAGTGCTCATCTCGATGGTTCATACTATTCCATTGAACGCATTGCGTTCTGTGAATATGGCGCTCCTTTACTTTAACAGTGTTCTATTGAATGCTCTGCACTCTGCACATATAGCGCACAGCTCACAATGGACACATCTGAGTCGCAGTAGTGGCCATCACGAGCAGCATAATTTCCATGAGCCAGAGCAAAATTTGCTTGGACTTTATGATCAGTAGGTGTGCCCCAAGAATCGCTGTCCCCAACAAATGAAGTCAGGGATCTATTTCAGTGAGAAACTCGATCCTAATGCAGTCTAGACGGTGGCGAATTTACAGTCAAAACAGATCACACATCTCGATCCAGGGCAAAGCCAGGACCTGGTACCGTTCCACTAAACCTTACAGCCAGTGGCCTGCAGCACTATCTCAGCGCGCGGGCGCCAAAACCATGCTGAATTTGTGGTCATGTGAAACATCCAGATTAATGATGTCTCCACAAACGAAAACCCAAACCAGAAAGAATCGTTTGAAACCATACAGCAACAACAAAATACCACTAATACTTAACCTGATTCCACTAAGCTGCCATCTTGGCCTGCAACACCAACCGGAAGTCAGGTGTTTAGTCTGTTTTAGTGTAATCAACAGATCATCTTCATTGTTTAGTTTGGTTGATAGATCATCTTCATTGTTTATATTTGTTGATAGATTATCTTTATTGTTTAGATTTGTCGACAGATCATCTTCATTGTTTATATTTGTTGACAGATTATCTTTATTGTTTAGATTTGTCGACAGATCATCTTCATTGTTTAGATTTGTCGACAGATCATCTTCATTGTTTATATTATACAACATAATTATTGAATTGAATAAAGAGACGGGAAAAAATAATCAAGGTCCAGATTTATAAGTATTGGAGTAATAAGTAGCGCCTGGTGGGAAGAAAGGCAAACAAGCTAGCACTGTTTAAGAGCGGGGATAGAAACATTATATAAGAATTGTTAGTTGAGATGAAAACTGGATGAAGTATTATTTTATGAAAAGTTAAATCAGTGCACTGGCCTACTCACCTTCAAATGGTGAACATAGTTTAGACCATTACACTTAGAGTATTTTACATTTAGAACATTACATAGATCATTACATTTACAACCTTGCATATAACATTACATAGAACATCACATTGTAAATTTTTAAAAATCACATATCACTTTATCCACTATGCCCCCTCCCCGACTCCAGTAATGGGAGAATGCCATAAAAATAGTTATTGTGCTATTTAGTCAACTACAAACTGAACCACATTCAACTTATACAAATAAAACGAGTGTGACGCCTCGGGACGAGAATCTCTCAATCTTGTAATTTACAACCAGAAACACATGAGTTCGTGAACAGGTTTAACGTCCTTAGATCCTCCATTACCGATGGTCTCACAATGATTGTAGTGTGGCTATATATCAGCGGTTCTCAACTTCCCTTTACCACAGACCCCCATTAACATCGTTTTGTAATCGGGGGACCCCGGGCCCATCTTTCTACTTCAACTCAAGATTTTAAACTCAAATTTAAGATTTACTCAAGACTTAATAGTCCAAGACTTAACAATCAAGACTTAACAGTCAAGACTTAACAATCAAGACTTAACAATCAAGACTTAACAGTCCAAGACTTAGCAGTCCAAGCCTAAGACTTAGCAGTCAAGACTTAACAATCAAGACTTAGCAGTCAAGACTTAACAGTCCAAGACTTAACAGTCAAGACTTAAGAATCAAAACTTAACAATCAAGACTTAACAATCAAGACTTAATAATCAAGCATCTCGAACATGTAATCGTAGTTGTCTCCCCTACCATTATCTCGATGACGTTTCCTCACTGAGCATGAACAACAGCGCCACCTGTGATCTGATAACCGTGTCCTCCATTTTGTCAGAGTTTGCCTTGAACTCAATTACTATTTCTTTCTCAGTCTCTCTCTCTCTCTCTCTCTCTCTCTCTCTCTCTCTCTCTCTCTCTCTCTTCTCACTGTGTGTTGCGCGCACGTATGTGACGTGTGTACATTTAGCTGATGATAACCTGCATCTACTGTAACCTTGTTATGAATTATGACCAGACAACATATTCAAAGCTGATAACTTGCTTATCGATGGGTTATTGATATCACGTGAGCTTACACAGCTTTTATAAATGGTTCTTACTTATGTGTGATATATGCACATTGTTGAACATAAAGCCATGCTATCATAACATAACATGATAAAGCATAACACATCATAGTATAACATAACATATAATATAACATCACAACAAAGGAAACTGTTGGTTGTATTAAATAACTATGTGTCAGCTACAACCATCTATAGTTTTACTAAGGACTGCGAACTACTGGGATTACCTGAAATCACCCAAAGTTTGTGACGTCCTCAGATATGCGAGCTAAAAACTGCTGACGTAATTTTATCCACAACCGGCCCCGGCTCGCAAAGATAAAAACATCAAAACTTTGGGTGTTTCCTTTCAGCCCGCGAGCCTTATTAATACTATGGATGTCCGTTGTGTTAGCTAAAGCCTCAGCTAAAACTCCTTACAGTCCGTCCAGCACGTACAAAAGGCTTAATTCTTGTTAATTTCTCGTACTATTTTTTTGTCTTGTTTCTGTTAGAAATAATCGGCCTAACTGCGCACACGTGGCAGGTCCATAAGTGGTCGACACAGTTGCTTGGTTTCATATCAAGGTGGTACTTTAGTTATAACCATAAAAACGTTGCTATGTGCATGACTGAAGATGCTGTCATGAAACTACATTCCTCTCATTCGCGAGGCTGATATTTTATTGGAGTGGCTCAAATTGTGACACTGTAGAGAAATAAGAATATCATCATCATCATCATCAAGTACAATGCTTGCTGGGGTAGGTGTCATGTCTCTCCACAACTTTCAATCTCGACAGGTATTTATACTTTCTGTTGTTGACCTTCTGCCAAGCCATTCTCTTTAGCTGTCTGGTGTTTTTTCTTTTTGCTTCACTCTAGCTCTCTCGTCTCTCGATTCTCTCAGTTCTCACAATATATTCCAGTTGTTCCCTTCCCATTACATGACCACAACATGATGATTGTTTCTTCCTAGTTTTGACAATTATCTCTCTTTTTGCATTGGCCGCTTTCATAACGTTTTCATTACTCTTCTTAGCACTCCATGGTATTCTCAACATTCTTCTGTAAAACCACATCTCTACAGCCTCCAGTGATTTTCTTGTCTATTGCCCTATTGTCCATGATTCACATCCATATGTTAAGACTGGCTCTACATAACATTTCAGACCTCTTGTATAAATATTCTAGAATACTTTATCTGTGTGCCTTTATTTCATTCCAATAGCGTTTACGAGAGTACATATTTTAAAATTGGACACATTTAACCTTTTCTGGTGGAAAACAATCACATAATAACCACAAATATTGTACAATTTACCTTATAGCATATCTTATGATTGAGCCGCTATAGCTCAGTGGTTTGTGAACTGGACTGCTCTTGACAAGAGGTCGGGTTCGATCCTGATCGACGGTTCCGTGTTCACCCAACCTTAAATGTGTACCTGATTATTTTCTGGGAAAGTAAAGCGGCACGGTCGTAATACCGACCACATTATCCCAAAAATCATGTGCTGGAGGTCTGAAAAAATTATGGTCACTAACGCCATATTCCCTTTACGCCACTTGGCGTGACGGGGCACTTTACTACCTATATCTTATGATTATTTATAGTAATAGAAATAAATGAAATGACGATTTGAGGCCACAGAGATGGGAATTTCTCAGAAGAATGTTGAAAGTGAAATGGACGGCTAAAAAAGTTCAATGAGGACATTCCCAAAGAGGCCAACATAAAAAGGGAGCTCCTAAAACATCAGAAAGAAAGAATCAACATTTTTCGGGCACATCATGAGAAGAGGAAAGTTGGAATACTTGGTTACCATTGGAAAAATACAGGAACAGCAGAAAAAAAACCCAGACAATTTTCCTTTTTTCCTGAAAAAACCCAAACAATTTTCCTTTTACGCCTGACAAAACAGACAATCTTCGTTTTATTCGTGACAAAAATCATGCAACCCAACGCTACGTGCTGTCCGTTCGGTCAGCCGTTGGTAAAGTTACATTACCGTTCCTTATCTAGGACTGAGATTCCATGAGCGATGACATGTCTGTGAACGGGGTTTGATGTCCTGAGAAGTGGATTGAAAGGTGGGGGGGGGGGGGGGCGATTATAATAGTAATGGCAGCACTAGAAAGTGGGAACGAACTTAAGGTTTCATATAAACACAATGTCATAGCAGCAAAGAGTTATGTTTTTGTGAGAATGGCAAATTTACTGCTTTGAACTTACAAGAGGGGGAGGGGAATGCTTTTGAATTAGATAGACAATGTAAGTTCGCAGTCAAATTAGTAGGCTTGACGATCATGTAGAATCTGTCACAAGGTTCGCTAATAAATGAGTACTGGGGTAGGTCAAATTATAAACATTGTATTTAAGAAATCGATAAGTAAAACAAAAGTAAAGTACTCCGTCACGCCAAGTGGCGTATAGGGAATATGGTGTTAGTGACCATAAATTTTACAGACCTTCGGTACATGATTTTTGGGGTAATGTGGTCAGTATTACGCCCGTGCCGCTTCACTTTCCCAGAAAAAATCCGGTGCCCATTAAAGGCTGGGTGAACCCGGAAACTGTCGGTTGGGATCGAACCCTACCCCTTGTCCTTTGTAGTCCAGTTCACTAACCACTGAGCCATCGCGGCTCCCTAGAGATCGATAAACTTTAACGAAATGAAATTTCTAGAACAAAATAGCTCACAGATACATGACAAGGTCATCTTGAACTTCACTATTAACTAATTGGGTAAATTAATTATCTCACTGAGAAAAAAAAAATTATAATGATGCAGCTTAAAATGAAGAAAATAAATGAGATGACCCCAAGCCTAATGACGGGAATTCAGATTTGGGGAAAGTCATCTTCGAGTCAGACTTTGGGAGAAGGCTACTACAATAATTTGTCAGTGGTTGGCAGTAAAGAGGTACATGTATCTTAGGTTAGTTGTAGTTTTACTGAGCAGCCTCTCTTGTGGCGGTCTCACTAGTGGACACATTCAACTATGCACTTGCGTTGTCTTGTCTCGTCTCCTTTCTCTTTAGTCTTTTGTCTTCTTATTTTTAACCCTATCTCTTCATCAAATGTTGCTGTGCTGTTTCTTTTTTTGTTTCCCGTGTGCCGCGAGCTGTCACCATATACTCCCCTCTCCTTACTCTGACAGGGAATTCTCTCAAGAACACCCTGCAAGATTAATTACATCTGGCGGCCTCGGTAGCCTAGTTGGGAAAACCACCTGACTGGGCTACCGACTGTTCAGGCAACCCGTGTTCGATTCCCGCTGGAAGCAGTGTGAGTTGTACTCGTGGTTGGAAAAGAAAATACCCCGTTGTCGACCCAGCCGCTGGCAGAAATACGCACCAGGGTACCACGCTGGGAAAGAGCAGAATGCTGCCATCGTGAGTTACACATGCCGACCGTGAACACATGTTAAAATAGGAATCTGATAAAATTACCCTGAAGAGAAGATTTGTTGTTGTTGCATAAATGAACAGATAATAAAAGACATTCATTAGGCATGACATAGACAAGAAGGCCTGATTTACTTAGCGATAACAGAGAAGACAGAGGACATGCGAGGCATAGAAGTGCAGATTAAAAATAAGGACTTTGGATAGAACGATAAAGTGGTTGAGAAATCTTGTGAAAGTTTTAAACACATTTGAGAAGACACAACAAAATGTCACATCGCGATGTGTAAATATGTTCTTGTGTGCCTAAACATACGCGCAACACCAAATCTTCATGCACAGCGCATGCGCAGCACGCATACATACACCCACTTAATAGGTTGTTATCATAGATAGTACATGTCCACCGTAAACCAGATTGCAGTGAACAACATGCTCAGTTTATTGACCCTGATTTGACCTATTGACCCCAAGCGATCATTGATAACCTTCGCGCCTGAGAAAGTATTTATCAACATCGCCCTTCAACAACTCTAAAATGTTGTGCTTGTTTCGGATGGTAAATTATCAGACGTGACAGATTAATGAAGCTATCTGCAAGGGAAAAATGTGAAGTGACAGATTAATTAGGCTATTTGTAGAGTTTTTCGTGTTTTTTTAAAAAAAAAACACTAGTCCTTTAGGCTTCTAACTAAACAGAATTGGTAAATTCTAAACTGGCACAGTAAGTAGATGTATTACCTTCTGCTGATGTTGGCTCGTTCGTTTTTCTTCTTCATCGTTCACTGGTTCATCGCCACACTGGCCTGGAAGTTTTGTGTTGCTGGTTTACGATAAGTCGAAATATCTGCCACCTATCGGCCCGACACATCCGTCTTTGACATTAACTACTTAGCAATTTGCCTGGGCATGTGTCGTTTTTGATCTACTCTTTTCGACTTTTAGCTGCCAAGGGTTCTTTAACGTGCTCAGGGTGCACACGGTACCTCCAGTTTTTCCCCGTTTTCTGAGACACTAAACATTAAATCTAACTTTCCACTGACCGTGAAAGCCACAGAAAACCCACAAGTTCGAAGAGAAAAATTCCCACTACCTGTAGCGGATTTAAACCCAGGACTTTCCTGTCAGGAGATCGACGTCTTACCTCTGGACCACACATCATCTTTGGTGCCAGCAAGTAAGAATTAGATGATTAACGGGGGTACATAGAAAGCTGAAACAGAGACCAATTACATTACTAGCAGTCAGTAGACAAATACAGGTCAATATGGTGGTCAGGCGGCAGGAGAAATTTGAGGCTGAGTCTGAAAAGTATTTCTTGTTGCAGTTTCCTCATATTCCAAGCCCAGCTTGCTGCAGGAGCTACTGAGTTTAGTGCTCTGTGCACACCGTGAGTTGTGCGTTTCATCAGTTTTTATTGTGTTTCGATATTCCGATTCATTGCAATGAATTATAATATCGTATGACAGGAAATAGATGGCTGTGTTCACTTTCTGTGGGGTTTCGCCTTAAGTCTTTTGGCGTGTGCTGAGACCGCTATGATGGGGACTGCAGCTAGCTTTCTTTGTTTGGGAGATCATAATGCGACATTGATTCGGATGCTTCCACTAGCACGGGCGGTTGAGCAATTATGGATTCGTTTTATTCGTTTGCAGTGATACTCATAACCATAACCACAGACAGCCCAGCTTAGTTTACGATTAAGCATCGCTACTTTATTAGCAGAGAACTCTCCCGTACAGGTCAGGAGAGAAAATAATAGAGCTATTGTCATCTGTCAGGCATTTCACAATGAGGTTTGGGTCCTAGTCTTCATCAGTGTTACGGAGTTCGTGCACCTGAGCTGAAGCCATCTTCAGTGCTTTCGCTAATGAGTGGCGGGTGTGTTTCATGCTGAGAAACGTGATGAAAAGGGAATATGAGCGCTATGAGTTTAACCGTGATGGTGATCTGTGGACTAAATCGAACTTTACTCGCAAGACAACGGTCGAGTTGTGCAATAAGTTAGTGCTTGTTGTCCCTACTTCTCACTTTACTGTCTCTGTTCAGCAGGGAATAAGTATCTTTATCTATTCTCTTATTGATTATTTTTTTAAATCTAGAAATTATATATTAAAGAATAGGACAGAAAAGAACAGAACAGAACATAATAAAATAGAACATAATAAAATAGAACCGAACAGAAGAGAACATAACAGAATAGAATAGAATAGAACAGAACAAAATAGAACATAATATAAAAGGATAGAATAGAACAGAACAGAATAGAACATTTCTCTTTCTCACTGGTACCGAAGAGGTGTCATGGTTATATCATTTGTCGTTCTTGAGCTGCTCGAATTGTCTGAATTAGTGATTTTCCTTTGTTGTTACATGTCTCTGTCACTGCATCTATCCATCTTCTTCTGGGTCTTCCTCTTGGTCTTTTTCCGTGCATTCTCGAGAAGAACGCCCTTGATGGTGATTGGTAAGGATTCATCTGACTAGGTGGTCAAACTATTTAAGTTGTTGTTGTGACAGACATCAGATAACAGACAACAGAATAGAACATAACAGAACAGAATAGAACATAATAGAATAGAACAGAACAGAACAGAATAGAACAGAACAGAATAGAACAGGATAGTCATAACCATGTTCGTTCATGAGTTTGCAATATGGCCTATTCACAACATTCATAATGTACAATACACTCATAATAACTGATTGTACACTGAAGATAAAATAAAATTGTTCTCTGATGTATTCAAATTGACATGTTCCTTCTTTATGGATGTAGATGTGAAGATACAACACTAATATTACGCTACAAGAAATCTATACAATATGAAGACAAGGACAGAGAAAACGTTGACTGTAATATTCTGACTAACCCAGTTATTGCAATAGTTCTCAATTTGTGTATATCCAGCTACAGCGAAGTTACCGCAAAATACAAACTTGTCATTTCTGAACAAGATAAACTGATGACAAGCTTGGGAAGACGACTACACCTTTTAATAGCAAATGACCATTTTCGGAAGTTGATAATATAATAATAATAATAATCATCATCATATAATAATAATCATATAATAATAATCATATAATAATAATCATATAATAATACTCGTAATACTTATAATAATAATACAATAATAATCATCAGCATCATGATACAGTTCTCGCCATGCCTTAAGTTGCAAGGGTAATCATGGAATTAGTGTCATTATTTTTCATGATTATCGAGGCATTCATGGTTGCTGTGGTAAGTATCACGTCGTTCCGCCTTAATTTCATAGAATAGAGCTCCTGCACCAGTTTTAAGAGACTGGGTGAATCTCGGGGCCGTATCGGTCTGAGAACTACTCGGCACGTTTGGGAGTTGAACCCAGGCCCAGTTGAACACGTGACGTGATTAAAGAAAGAAAAGAGACCTGTCTCGCCACGTAGTGTAGTTTTTATGTAGTTATAGGTTCACTTTCCCTGATTAGCCTAGGTAATATACTGTTAGCGTCCATATTTCAAGAACTTCAGCATTTTATGTTTGGGTAATATTGTCGGCAATAAGCTAGTAGTGTCGTTCTTTTCCCCCATTGGCTACCGGCGTCCCCACTGTGAGGGGAGAAAAGAATAGAGCCACAGTTACCTGCCAAGCATGTCATAAGAGACGACTGAGGATATTTGCAAAAGTCTTCCGTGTAGCCGAGTAGGACGCGCACGGGGCAAACTTTCCAACGGAATTTACCGATGCATTTTGGGAAATGCTGTGACAAGTGGTAGAGCGGATATGGGGAATTCCTGACTGCAATGAAACTGGTTCCATGGATAGAGTAGTCTTTCATTCCCATAAAAATCTGGTACCCATTTAAGACTGTATGAAACTCTAGGACGTCGGTCAGGATAAAACCCGACCTCTTGTCCATAAGAAAAACAATATCATTGACACTTGTCAAATGCGGATTTAAAATAAAGGCTTTGTTAATCAACTGATGCCGTCAGTCAGAAACAAAAGATCATTGACTGTTCAATGTATTCAACTCTGACCTCTCACAGTAAGAACAATTATCGGCATTGCCTCACAGACATGCAGACGGAATGATGTTTTTCATGCAAGATAAAGAAAGGATAAATACATGACACGGACCGCAGGAGAACACAATTATTATGACACAAATATGCGATTTCAATACAACCACAATAAACTTATATAATATTTACATTACGTGCTGACTTGCTTATGCAGGTATAAAGATACAGGTACGAATTATATGACACCTGTTCACAGCTGGGGACAACATTGACACTATCCCTCCCCTTTCCGCATTGAAACAAAATAATCTGGCTTATTTTTCTTTCTATCCCGTAAGTGTCAATCAATGTACTTTTTAAAATTTTTATTTGTGCAGGTTTTTAATATTTTTCTGAACACCTCCACCCCAACTCTAACTTCTCTTTCGGGCTTTTATGATCCTGCCAACTTTCAAATGCTAATAACATGAACAAATTATGTCAGCCACTGGCAGGAGCAGCAATCAAATAATTATTATCATATTTCTAAGCGCTGTCGGAAAGTTTCTATGAATCACCAAAAATGTCGCATTCATGTGCAGTCACCACGCAGTGTTCGGGGCAGTTTTTATTTCTTATTTGTTTTTCAATCCTGCTTAAAAACGTTGGCAAGTAAATAAAGTTCGATGTAAATGTGACTCCGCGATGAAACATGTCAACAATCCTAAATTAGTATGTACAAATTACTGCGCTAAAATAGGGCGTGGCATTCAGCGGCGGACGGTGAGTTCGACATTTCAAGAGGCCGGTACGTGATGAGTGGACGCATTACATGGATAAAATAATACATATATTACTCATATACCTACATTAGCCTCATTAAACTATGACTGGTACAGCAAATTCAATCATCGATCTTTGCAACGCCAACAAAATAGACTTTCCTTCGTCAGATAGCTTTTGTGTTAGTCATCATCGTGTGCCATATCGGTTGGCATAGGCGATCATGTCCTGCCACAATCTTTTAACTACAGTGCATCGTATCAGTTCTGTTGTTGACTGTTTTCCATGCCATGACACCAAGCTATCCAGTATTTTCTCTCTGTGTCATCCGCGATCTCTCTTTCCTTGTATTTTGCCAGTTGTAACCAAGTATTCCAACTTTCCTCTTCTCATGATGTGCCCGAAAAATGTTGATTGTTTCTTTCTGATGTTTGTTAGGAGCTGCCTTTTTAGTGTTGGTCTCTTTGAGAATGTCCTCTTTGGTCTTTTTAACTGTCCAGGGAACTTTCAACATTCTTCTGAGAAATCTCATCTCTGTGGCCTCTAATCATCTTTTCTTTTGTTTGTCTACTGTCCATGATTCGATTCCATAGGTCAGAATTGGTTCTATATAGCACCGATGAACTCTCTTTCTCATTTTTATTGACATAGATTTGTTGCATAAGATATTTTTCATTTTCTGAAATGCTATTTTGGCCTGAGCTATTCTGCTTTTTATTTCTGTGGTGCATTTTCCATCTGATGTTATTATTGTGCCCAATTATTTGACGCGTTGCATTTGTTTCAAATTTGTCCTGTTTATTTTTATGCTGCATGATGGTGATGATTGTTTCTTCGATATGATCATTACTTCTGTTTTCTTACTATTCAGACTGAGACCTTTCTTGTTGCTTTCTTTTACTATTATGTTTATCATTTCTTGTAGTTCACTCTTTGTCTCTGCTATTAAGACTGTGTCATCCGCATATCGCAAATTATGTATGTTGTGACTGTTGACTTCAATTCCTTTTTTGTCTACTATTGATCTCATAATATTTTCGCTGTAAAGTGAAAACAAATCCGGCGACAGAACACAGCCTTGTCTGACTCCTTGTTTTATAAGTTGAAATTGTCCTGCTTGGTTGTTAATTCGTATAGCTGCTGTTTGTTGCCAGTACATGTTTTTTATGATTAGCAGATCCTTGCCATCAATGTTTAATTCCTCCAGCACAGATTATTTCCACATGCTTTACTTTGTACTTGTGTTGATAATACTACATCATATTCTATCAGCCATTTGTGTTGATCATACTACATCATATTCTATCAGCCATTTATGTTGATCATATTACATCATATTCTATCAGCCATTTGTGTTGATCATACTACATCATATTCTATCAGCCATTTATGTTGATCATATTGCATCATATTCTGTCAGCCTTTGTGTTGATCATTCTACGTCATATTTACATTTTCTTCTTCTACTTTTTTTCCTTTCGAAAAAGTGCACATTTTGGAGCAGGTCTACCTCCTGCCAGGTCATTCTTCTCTCACCGTAATATCGCCAAGAAAAGGGGAATATACAATAAAGAAAGAACATTCTCTGGAATAATCTCGCACATCAATTATATCTTGCAAATGACACGCAGTTTGCTACCGTCCGAACTTCAAAGTTGATTTTTAACTTGATAAATTGCAACATAAAGATTACGGTAATTTCCGCTATATAAAATAGTTCATTCAATAATTGATCTAAATTATCATAATTACATGACATCATAAATTTTTAGTTATTTCCATCGTAAGTTCTGAATAAAACATATGATTTTGCTGTTAACATCCCTTATAGCTTTGTTCAACTTGTATATATAAATACGTATCGTAGTGATTTAAAGGAAGTGTTCATGTGTTGCCTTAGTTTCTGCTTAAACTGTGAACGTTACGATAAAGAGAAAGTAAACCATTTGATTAGTTAAACCCTGTTGTTATGGCAACTATGAAGCGATTTCTGAAATGGGATACCTAGTTCTCATACACTTTGCAAGGTTAATAGATATCGTTATACGGTTAATGCAGTTTTTTTTATATTTTATTTTTATTTTCAAAGACATTGAAACCTCTCTGTTAGTAACGGCTCGAATTACTTGAGATATATCACAGCAAACTGGGATACGGTGGGTTGTTGTACACTGACATTTAACTCATTGAGCTAGAATGTGATTTTGTTATGTATTCTGATACACCATTAGAGGCGTCCATTTCTTCGTTGACTTCTATGAATATCCGCCGCTGAGGCTATTTCACATGTTTGGTGTAGCTTGCTATTTATAACGGCACATTAAATCACCGTAACATGCCTGACATTATAAAAAAAGAAGTGGTAAACAAGGGCTGGATGCAGGAACACTAAACCTGACAAATTTAAACAAATTACTGCAGCAAACATCACTACTAGAGAACATGAAGGTGAATCAAGTGCAGAACAAATATAAACGGGGCCATAAATAAGACTTTGATTCCATGTTTGATGGTTTTACAACATAGAGTTATGTATTCAATCAAACCACATAAGGTTTAGTGATAAGGGTCACTTTATATTGGCAATCATTGTAATTGCGAATGCTCCAGATCTAATTACTAGTGAAATCTAATCCCCGATCCAAACAAGATACACAATCTAACCACTGCTTGGTCTGGGTACTCGGCCTTTCTTTCATATTTTTGACCCGTTTGCACTTTAAAATGCTATGTTTGAACACTTTTAATATAAAGATCACCAGGCCTTAGAGGCCTCACTTTCCATGTCTAATGCTAGGGTTTGAAGTAGTAGAGGGTTCACTTTTCATGTCTAATGTTAGGGTTTGAAGTAGAAGAGGGTTCACTTTTCATGTCTAATGTTAGGGTTTGAAGTAGTAGAGGGTTCACTTTTCATGTCTAATGCTAAGGTTTGAAGTAGTAGAGGGTTCACTTTTCATGTCTAATGTTAGGGTTTGAAGTAGTAGAGGGTTCACTTTTCATGTGTAATGTTAGGGTTTGAAGTAGTAGAGGGTTCACTTTTCATGTCTAATGTTAGGGTTTGAATTAGTAGAGGGTTCACTTTTCATGTCTAATGTTAGGTATTGAAGTAGTAGAGGGTTCACTTTTCATGTCTAATGTTAGGGTTTGAAGTAGTAGAGGGTTCACTTTTCATGTCTAATGCTAGGGTTTGAGGTAGTAGATGGTTCCATTTTCATGTGTAATGTTAGGGTTTGAAGTAGTAGAGGGTTCACTTTTCATGTCTAATGTTAGGGTTTGAAGTAGTAGAGGGTTCACTTTTCATGTCTAATGCTAGGGTTTGAAGCCGTAGGGGGTTCACTTTCCATGTCTAGCATCAGGATTTGAAGCCGTAGAGAGCTCACTTTCCATGTCTAATGCTAGGGTTTGAAGCCGTAGTGGGTTCACTTTCCATGTCTAGCATCAGGATTTGAAGCCGTAGAGAGCTCACTTTCCATGTCTAATGCTAGGGTTTGAAGCCGTAGAGGGTTCACTTTCCATGTCTAGCATCAGGATTTGAAGCCGTAGAGAGCTCACTTTCCATGTCTAATGCTAGGGTTTGAAGCCGTAGAGGGTTCACTTTCCATGTCTAATGCTGGGGTTTGAAGTAGTAGAGGGTTCATTTTCCATGTCTAACATCAGGGTTTGAAGCCTTAGAGGGTTCACTTTCCATGTCTAACATTAGGGTTTGAAGCCGTAGAGGGTTCACTTTCCATGTCTAACATGAGGGTTTGAAGCCGTAGAGGGTTCACTTTCCATGTCTAACATCATGGTTTGAAGTCGTAGAGGGTTCACTTTCCATGTCTAACATTAGGGTTTGAAGTCGTACTGGGTTCATTTTCCATGTATAGCATCGGGGTTTGAAGTCGTAGAGGGTTCACTTTCCATGTCTAACATCATGGTTTGAAGCCGTAGAGGGTTCACTTTCCATGTCTAACATCAGGGTTTGAAGCCGTAGAGGGTTCACTTTCCATGTCTAACATCATGGTTTGAAGTCGTACAGGGTTCACTTTCCATGTCTAACATCATGGTTTGAAGTCGTACAGGGTTCACTTTCCATGTCTAACATCAGGGTTTGAAGTCGTACAGGGTTCACTTTCCATGTCTAACATCATGGTTTGAAGTCGTACAGGGTTCACTTTCCATGTCTAACATCATGGTTTGAAGCCGTAGAGGGTTCCCTTTCCATGTCTAATGCTAGGGTTTGAAGTCGTACAGGGTTCACTTTCCATGTCTAACATCATGGTTTGAAGCCGTAGAGGGTTCACTTTCCATGTCTAACATCAGGGTTTGAAGTCGTACAGGGTTCACTTTCCGAGTATAACATCAGGGCTTACAAGCTCCTGGCCTCCAGTCGACCAAGTTGACCAACATATTGGGTACCTGATTTCTAGTCTGGAACATGCACCATGTTATTTGTTCCCACAACTAACGTTTTCAACATAAATTGGGACATTACACTTCACTGCCATACAACAAATAGTTGTGAAAGGAATTCATCATCATCATACAGTTCGTCTCCACATCGAAGGTAGACTACCATGGAGCGCCATTTCGCTCTGTCTCTTGCAGGTTGTCATAGCCTGACTTGTCCATCTTTGTACGCTGCTCATCCATGTTAGTCTTGGTCTGCTTCTTTTACCTCGTTTTTTCCCTTCCAATATTACTTTTAGTAGACTACTGTTGTCTTTTAACATGCCTCAAAAATCTCAATTGTCTGGTTTGAATTGTGTTTAGTAGTTCTCTTTTCATTTTTAGTTATTTTAAGACTTCATCGTTTGTTTTCTTTTCTTTCTATCCAATTCTTCCTATTCTTCTATACATTTTCATTTAAAAAGCTTCAATTCTCTGTTCTATTTTCTTGTCTAATGTCCATGTTTCTGCGCCATACGGGAATGTGGAGTAGATATAAATAACATCTTGATATTTTAAGTTTTAACCCTCGTGTTATTTGTTTTGATGTTAGTATATTTTTCATGACGTTAAAATTGCTTTTTGCCATTCCTATTTTTTTGTTTATTTCAGTTGTACATTTTCCATCACTGGTTTATAGTATGTCCAAGGTAGTTGTAGTTCTGAACTGTCTCCAGGTCTATTCCTTCAACTTTGGTATCCGCTTGTGGGTTTTAAGTATTATCTTTATTTACAATCATAGTTTTAGTCTTTTTGATATTTATATTTGATCCTTATTTTTTGCTTTAATAAAAATGAAAAGTATACTAACATCAAAACAACTAACACCAGGACTAAAACTCATCATCATTATCAAGTACATGGCCTGCTGGCGTAGGTGATCATGTCTCTCCACAACCTTCGATCTGGACAGTTATTTATCATTTCCGTTGTTGACCTTCTGCCATGCCATTCTCATAAGTTGTCTGGTATTTTTTCTCTTTGCTTCCCTCTATCTCTTCGTCCCTCAATTTTTCCAGTTGTTACAATATATTCCAGTTGTTCTCTTGTCATTACATGGCCAAAAAATGATGATTGTTTCTTCCTAATATTGGGCTAAAATTAAAAATAGCAAAATGTTGCATCTTCTCAATATTTGTGTATGGTGCAGAATCATGGGCATTAGACAAGAAAAAAGAACAAAAAATTTGAGCCTTTGAAATGTGGATCTATAAAAAAAAAATAGGTATAATTTGATGGAAAGAAAAGAGAACAGATGATGAAGTTTTAAAACAACAAAAATGAAAAGAGAACTACCAAACACAATTAGAACAAGACAAATGACATTTTGAGGCATGTTAAAAGACACAACAGCCTACTAAAAGTGATATTGGAAGGGAAAATACAAGGTAAAAGAGGCAAAGGCAGACCAAGACTAACATGGACGAGTAACATCTAATAATGGACAAATCAGCCTATGACAATGTGTACCATCATAGCAAGAGACAGAGCGAAATGGCGCCCCATGGTAGCCAACCTTCAATGCGGGGAAGACACTCAATGAATGATTGAACATGTTTATTACATTAAGTAATTGTTGTAGATCTTTAGGCAGTTCTGCTAGTACTACAGTATCATCAGCATATCTTAGGTTATTGATTATCTTTCCATTAATGTTTAGGCCTGGTATCTCTGTGATGTATTTAAAGATTTGCTCAGTGTGAAAGGAAGTAGTCGTTAAAACCACGAAGCCAGTAGCATGTTGATGAAGAGATGTTAAGTTTTGAGTGATTTACTCAATGTTACGTATTAAATAGTTTAATCCATATCTACAATGACAGCTTGTCAAGCCATTGTTCAATCTTCTTAGTCGCCTCTTACGACATGCCTGGAAGGTCACAGTGTCACTATTCTTTACTC
This sequence comes from Megaustenia siamemsis, assembly GCA_032433765.1. Classification (NCBI taxonomy): domain Eukaryota; kingdom Metazoa; phylum Mollusca; class Gastropoda; order Stylommatophora; family Ariophantidae; genus Megaustenia; species Megaustenia siamemsis. Next base: position 151,376,266 of record JAVIAB010000051.1, on the reverse strand, counting down.
CCTCATAATGAGACCCGGTAACACACGGGAATTAATCCATATGGTATTCTGAAAATTCCGATCATCATCAGCATGTGTCATACCAGTTGGCGTAGGTGATCATGTCCCTCCACAATCTTCTATCTACAGTGCATCGTATCAGTTCTGTTGTTGACTGTTTTCCATGCCATGACACCAAGCTGTCCAGTATTTTCTCACTTTGTCGCCCGTGATCTCTCTTTCCTTCTATTTTGCAGCTGTAACCAAGTATTCCAACTTTCCTCTTCTCATGATGTGCCCGAAAAATGTTGATTGCTTCTTTCTGATGTTTTTAAGAGCTCCCTTTTTGTGTTGGCCTCTTTGAGAACTTCCTCATTGGTCTTTTTAGCTGTCCAGGGAACTTTCAACATTCTTCTGAGAAATCTCATCTCTGTGGCCTCTAATCGTCTTTTCATTTGTTTGTCTACTGTGCATGATTCGCTTCCATATGTCAGAATTGGTTCTATATAGCACCGATGAACTCTCTTTCTCATTTTTATTGACATAGATTTGTTGCATAAGATATTTTTCATTTTCTGAAATGCTATTTTGGCCTGAGCTATTCTGCTTTTTATTTCTGTGGTGCATCTCCCATCTGATGTTATTATTGTGCCCAAGTACATTGCACTTGTTTCAGATTTGTCTCGTTTATTTTTATGCTGCATGATGGTGATGTTTGTTTCTTCGATATAACCATTACTTCTGTTTTCTTACTATTCAGACTGAGACCTTGCTTTCATCATTTTATATAACATTTGTATAACAGCAGAATCAATAATGAAAGAAGCTGCTCAGCAAACTATGTCTGGCAGTTATTACCGAATATCGGGCAATAGCCTCGACTCCAATCATCTGTAAAGTACAAATTTTAAGTTAACAAATTATATTCTTGATGCATGAATGTTATAATTTGTTGTTTTTCCAATGTCATTGTAACATCTCGTTCGAAAAGTCCACCATGTTTGTTTGTACTACTGTATCGTCCGCTTCCTGTATTCACCATGTCACGCGTGACTAGCTCTGACAGGCGACTGGTTAAGACAACACTAGAATATTAATGACTGCGATCTGACAGATACCATGGATGGCACGTCGCATGTTAGCAAAGATGTAATACGTAAATCCCTGTTTGCTTTTGCTTAAATGGTTCAGTTTAGATAACATAAACGATATGGCTGTCAAAAAAATTGAAATTAGTCAGTCAGACCTGAGGACACAGCGCTAGGAAAGGTGGAAAATCTTGATGTAACTTTCCCTTGTTCTCATTCTGTCCAACACCAACCAACCCTCCCCACCCCAAAAATAAATAAATAATAATAATATAAATAAATTTTCCAACTTTGTGTACTGGCATTTTAAATTTGCAAAAAAAAAAAAAAAAAAAAAAAAAAAAAAAAAAAAAATTAGCATCATCATCAAGCACCATGCCTGCTGGTTTATGTGATCATGTCTCTCTATAATCGTGTACTATTTACTAACCGGACGGTTACTACTTCGTTGTTGAATCTAAGGATAACGGTTGTTACTCTGAGCCGTGCCAGAGGTAGCCCGTCTACTTTAGTTCTGTAACTGGGTGCGCGTCCACTGGCGCTCTTAGAAGACTGTCGTTGCGAACAGGGATCTGCCTCGATCGTACGCCTTCCAGTAGGCAACTTCGGGTGTCACAAAGTCTGGGACGGCTTTGCTGTAATGTACTCAATGTGTGAATTGTACTCGTGGTTTAAAAAAAAATACCCCCCACGGTCGACCGAGTCGTTGGCAGAAATGGGTACCAGGGTATTACCCTGGGAAGGTGAGGAATGTTGCCTCGCATCGTGAGTTTCGATGCTTGAAGCGACACTATCCAGAAATCTCCGAACATTTCTGGATAGGCGGCCGAGCACATATGGGTGTAAACTCGCGTGCTAAGACGCCGGTTCAAGTCTCGTACTTTACCTTTACCTTTACTCAATGTACACCGGATCGTACTTCGTCTTGTAAACTGGACCGTTCTGCACTGGATTTCTGGATTCTTCGACCTCCTGTGCCCGCGACAACTCCCAACTTCAATTAACCACCATGGCATGTAGATACGACTTGCTAGAAATAAAGGTATTACTGCACACTGAAGTCTTTCGTTAAAATGTCACATCAACTTTATTCATCAACTTCAACAACTCCAGAATATTCACACTGTATTCACAGCCATCGGGTATACATATCCGCTCGGTTATTCACACATTTGGATCAGGAAAATTACAACTTCTACTTGACAATATTGCATCATGTCGTCACTCTCTCTCTCTCTCTCTCTCAGCCTAACTAACAATGTTCCAAACCACAATTACACTTGGCTTCTAGCTTCCTAACTAATTATCTCTGTTATGGCTGCACTACTTCTTAAGTACAAGAGAGATTCTCTTCTAAATAACTTCTAACTATCCATTAATAGCTATGTTTAGCTTAAGCTCATTTTCACTATAAGCTAGCGCTTAACGGCGTAGCCGACCTTACTCCTCACCTACGTGTGAATGTTCTCGTGGAGAGCTTGTTTCTAACCCCTTGCAGGTGATTATATTCCTCGCCCTCTAACCAATCAAAACTCACTTCCTTAGTCTCCCATCCAATAGATTTCTACTATATTATTCACTAACCTCCCATGTTTATCCATATTTTCAGTCACGAGTATCCTGCTCTTCCTCTGAACACAGTTCTACTCGGATTTCTCGTGACCCTCCCCCATACTAACTACATTTTTCTCTCCCTCTCTCTACTGTCCCCTACCCTCCTTCTCTCCCTACACCTTCACATTCACTGCTACATCTCCACAACTTTCGATCTCGACAGTTATTTATCATTTCTGTTGTTGACCTTCTACCAAGCCATTCTATTAAGCTGTCTGGTATTTTTTCTTTGCTTCCCTCTATCTTTTTGTCTCTCAAATTTCCCCAGTTGTTACAATATATTCCAGCTATTCTCTTCTCATTATATGGCACAAATAAAGATGATTGTTTATTCCAAATACTGGAAACTAGCGCTCTCTTTGCTTTGGCCTCTTTCAGAACGTTTTCATTACTCTTCTTAGCTGTCCATGGTATTCTCAACACTCTTCTGTAAAACTACATTTCTACAGCCTCCAGTGAAAATTAATATATTTATCTCTCACAAGTTAAGAGATTTCAATCTCAAGGAATGATTGGAAAATAAACATAAAATGGTATTAAACAGCTAAGCCTTTAGGAAAGATAAGACAAAGGATCAAGGATTGATTGCAAGTTCAGATACAACAAAGATGGGGTACAGGAAACGTTAGAACGGGGAAAAATATAATCAAAAGTCAAACGCACAGTACGATTAGAAGGACGCTAAAATCTGCGACTGCCTGTGAAAATTTAAATCTTGAATTCAATTGGCGAGTACTTCTCTTCATCATTCCCCCTTAAAATGACGTTAAATGAACGTATATGCGTTGTGTTATTTATAGTAATCTGCCAAATTGTTCTCCTTTCGGCCCAACACATCCGACTTCTACACGGCATTTTTAGGTACCGAGTTGCTTTCCTTTTTCGGTCATTAAACGCTTGATCAGACTCAACAGACGCAAGATCTTCTCCTTTCCCTCACCACATGGCTTTCAGCGTCGAGGGTTGATATAATTTGCTGTCATCTTCTCTTCAGTTCGCCTCCGATGCTGTTATGTTTCCTAAAGGTTCTAATATTCCGTCAATCCATTTTCTTCGTGGTCTGGTCTTCTCGCAACTTTTATTGAAGCCTCGTTTTGTTGTGTTTTGAACTTTCTCTCTTGCCACCATTTTATCTGTTGTTTCTTTATATATTTTTTGGTGGGAATTATTCCTAGCTTTTTTCTCAGTTCTTCATTTCTGATCTTATCTCTCAGGCTGTTTTCTGTCATTCGTTTAACACATTTCATATCAGTAGAGGTTATTTTTCTTATTATTTTTTCTTGCATCTAGAGTCCAGGACTGGCATTGGTAACACAACGATGGGATGAAGATTGTATTGTAGAGTGCTTGCTTGCCTCTAGAGTTATTTCACTGTTGGAAAATAGTAGTGACAGCTGTCCAATGATTTCACTGCTGTGTTGCATTTTGAGTCTATTTCTGCTGTTTGTGAGTTGTCGTTTGTACTAGATATTTAAATTCCTCTATTTGTTTTGGTTGTCTGCCGTCAATAGTTATGTTCTGTTTTTCTTTTGAAATATTCATGACTCCTGTTTTCTTGATGTTGATTTTCATGTTGTATTTTGTACCTGTGCTGTTGAGTCTATTTAATTGTTCTTGTGGGTCTTCTATTTTTCCATGTATTAGTGCCTGATCGTGTGCAAATAGAAGCAGGTTTTTCTTCTCTGTCACTGATGGGTTGGCTAACTTGCATATTTAGTCCATGTATGAACAGTGGGTGGGTGAGAGGGGAAGAGAATAGTACGCATCCCTGTCATACACCTGAACTAACTTCGAAGTGGTTAGACGCAAGATGCAAAGTAGAATTTTGATCTGCGGCAACGCTGATCGATTGCGCAAGAAGTCAGCAATGAGTCGCAGTCTACTTTCAGACCCCATAACTAAAAATAAACCGGGAAATTAGGAAGTTCCAATTTGGAGGTAGTTTCCCCAATGTGGAGCAAGATACTTGTTCAGACACGTGAAAGGGACGTAATTCACGTGAACAAAGCAGTACAGTATGGCGCAGTTGATATTACTAATCTGAAATATATTTTTTTTTAATTTTAAATAGAGTTGATCATAAAAAGAACCATAATAAAAAATATTGCAATGTGAAAGTTGTAATGGGTTACATTGACAGACCGTACCTCCCCCAATTCCTAAAAGAGAATAGTCTTTTCTGGTAGAATCTCTAAGTTAGCACGGAATTCTTTTATTCCGCAATCAGCTATTGCTATGTGTTTAGACCAGCTTGGGACACGAACAAGACGCGGTGCGTTTGAGGTCATCACCGGTTCTCCATAACTTGTCATGCAGGTCAATTGAAAGCTACCACGTGGATCATGACATCGCGTGATCGCTCGTTTCTGAATATGAATGCAACCACACGCTAAATAACCTGCCCTGGCTGTTTTGTGAATCTGCATGTGTGTGTATGAAGACGTGTTTTTTTTTTCTTGACAAGAAAAACTAAAATATATTTTATGATTTTATTTGAAGCTTTTGGAAAAGTGGGGAAGCCGCGATAGCTCAGTGGTTAGTGAACTGGACTACAAAGGACAAGGGGTAGGGTTCGATCCCAACCGACGGCTTCCGGGTTCACCCAGCCTTAAATGGGTACCGGATTATTTCTGGAAAAGTAAAGCACCACGGGCGTAATACCGACCACATTACCCAAAAATCATGTGCTGAAGGTCTGTCAAATATATGGTCACTAACACCATATTTCCCTATTCGCCACTTGGCGTGACGGGGGTTCTTTACTTTTTTTTTTACTTTTGGAAACGTGACATTTATAACTGTTAAGAATTTATAATTTTGAAAATTGTATAAATTAGCGAATTTGTTTGCAAAATAATAGTAAATTAAAAAAAAAAAACAATGGCTGCATTTTATGTGACGATTTTTTTGTAGTGTCACCGCCCCTCTCTCCCCAATCTCTCTCTCTCTCTCTCTCTCTCTTATTCAAAACACAGAACTCCTTATCTCTCACTTTTTTTTCTATTTAAATCCTTTCAGAATTCTAGAAATATTTTCTATTATATTCCATTAACAGTTTCCCAAGTATTAAGTAAAACTTCTGTTTAATTTAAATAAATAATCAACATCACCGCACTCGTGGCAGACCCCATGTGTACTGAATTCCCCCGGTAGAAGACAACGAAGGATTGTGTCCTGATAAAATAACATCTTCCTGTAAAAATCCACCCAATAACTACTTCCAGATTACGTCATTAACATCTGAAACCTCTAAATAGGTGAACTTGTAGCAACGTTGCATTGTTGAATACAAAATTGGAATATAAACATCATTTTCCTTCGTCCAGGCTTAAGTCAACTCGTGTTTTAGTCTCCGTTACAACATCTGGCTTTTCTCAACGTACTCGTTCTCTCGTTTATAAACTGGGTCAGTGTCAATGTAACTAGAGCATGTTGGAGTGTTGGCTGTCTCTGAGCGCTTGCGATGACTCGGCTTTTCTGAATTCTGTTATTGAATCATATTTATTCGGTGCATGAGTTATTCACGTGGAAAAAGGGGAGGTGTGGGTGTTACCCACCGAATGGTTGGCTCTCAGACGTTTATATTAATATGAAGAATACAAAAGCTGTCAACTTAAGGTTGTCATTGCTCTACAGTTAAGTTCTCTTTTCTGTCTCTTCTACTTTCACTATTTTCAGGATGGTGGTTGAATGCTGAAAGGTTCTAAACTACAGATCGCGTTTTGCCGGAGCGGGTTTGGATGATGTCATGCGGTTCTTTCTGTTCTTCTCTTGGACGAGGCTACGGCTTCTTCTTCTTCTTCTTCAGTGTTAAATTTGTGATCATACGAACTTGGTGTAACAGATAAAGATAATGTAATAGTTTGGGGTGAATGAAAGTATAGGGCAGGGTAACTCAGCCGGTACCCATTTCTTAATAGACTATGACAGTAACATAGAATAGTGTTCATCAGTATTAGTGACAGAATAACAAGTTGTGCTCATGGAAAGGTCATAGTGGGTAGTGGACAATCCACCGAGGTTGAAGGAAGGGTGCAGAATAGTACTGGACATAATAAATTTAGGGAGAATGGAAACTTTCCAAGCAGTTATTGTGGAAGTGGGGATAAACGCATGGCTTGACCGTCCGGTAAATAGGTTGACAAACAACTTCCAGGACAGGTCAAAGTCATGAAGTAAACATTGTTTTGAAACTCGGGAAAGGTCAAGCTGACCAGAGGGTATGCTGGAGTGACAAACAGCTAGTTTTGACAATTTTGAGACATAAGTCACGGAGCGGTCAAGTTTAAAGGTTACTCACGGAGTCATAAACAAGTTGTGTTGGTCAAGTCTTAGACATAGTTCAACTATGGGTCAGAATGATGAGATTTGATTGGTTCAAGGGGTTACAAGTTGTCACTTCGCGACAATTGCGATAAATTCATTGGCTGCAGATATTCCACGCGCAGAGTTATGTTGGGGTATTTAAACTTCGACACTGTTGGTTTTATGTAGGTTGGTAGTTCAGTAGTCATAAATGTAGACAGTAAGCTTAGTCCGGCTTCGGCCGAACTGCCGAAGGCAGTCAGTCAGACAGTTAGTAGTTTTAAGTTTTAAGTTAGATGAGAAGTTATGAAGGAACAGACTAGAGAGTAGTAAAGATATCAGTGACTTAAGAGATTAGTTGAACAGTAGACAGAACCAGAATAAGTGAATTAGAACATATATGAATTTAGTTGTGAAAGTGTTTTTGAGAGTGTTTCCAGGTTATGCTTATAAAGACAAGAAGTCGTAAGTACGTTGTGAGAGAGATTAATTTACAATATACACATATGGTCATTTCAATATCCATCGACGATAGTCTCTGAATGTCCAGAATTACAGAACATTAATTCTTAGAGAAGTGCAGCCACTGTTATTAATCACGTGCCACGTTCAATAAACGTGAATATGATTTATAATATATGATGAAGTCTGTGGTGATTGTGTTGACTACGTTGTGATCAATGTGATGTGGCTCCAACAATAATAATAATATAAAGATAAATAAATAACATCATACGCTATAACACTTGGCTCTTTGTCCTACAGCGTTCAACTTGTGATCATACGAACATGGCTCTTTGTCCTGCAGCGTTCAGCTTGTATCATACGAACGTGTCTTTTTGTCCTACAGCGTTCAGCTTGTCATCATACGAGCTTGGCTTTTTGTCCTGCAGCGTTCAACTTGTGATCATACGAACGTGTCTCTTTGTCCTACAGCGTTCAACTTGTGATCATACGAACATGGCTCTTTGTCCTGCAGCGTTCAGCTTGTATCATACGAACGTGTCTCTTTGTCCTACAGCGTTCAGCTTGTCATCATACGAGCTTGGCTCTTTGTCCTGCAGCGTTCAGCTTGTATCATACGAACGTGTCTCTTTGTGCTACAGCGTTCAGCTTGTCATCATACGAGCTTGGCTCTTTGTCCTACAGCGTTCAGCTTGTCATCATACGAGCTTGTCTCTTTGTCCTGCACCATTGAACTTGTCATCATACGAGCTTGGCTCATTGTCCTGTAGATTTCAGCTTGTGATCATACGAGCTTTGCTCTTTGTCCTACAGCATTCAGCTTGTCATCATACGAGCTTGGCTCTTTGCCCTGCAGCGTTCAGCTTGTGATCATACGAGCTTTGCTCTTTGTCCTACAGCATTCAGCTTGTCATCATACGAGCTTGGCTCTTTGTCCTGCAGCATTCAGCTTGTCATCATACGAGCTTGGCTCTTTGTCCTACAGCATTCAGCTTGTCATCATACGAGCTTGGCTCTTTGTCCTACAGCATTCAGCTTGTCATCATACGAGCTTGGCTCTTTGTCCTACAGCATTCAGCTTGTCATCATACGAGCTTGGCTCTTTGTCCTGCAGCATTAAACTTGCGATCAAATGAACTTGGCTCATTGTCCTGCAGTGTTCAGCTTGTCATCATACGAACTTGTCTCTTTGTCCTACAGCGTTCAGCTTGTATCATACGAACATCTCTCTTTGTCTTACAGCGTTTAGCTTGTATCATACGAGCTTGGCTCTTTGTCCTACAGCGTTCAGCATGTCATCATACGAGCTTGGCTCTTTGTGTGCAGCGTTCAGCTTGTGATCATACGAGCTTGGCTCTTTGTCCTACAGTGTTCAGCTTGTCATCATTCGAGCTTGGCTCTTTGTCCTGCAGCGTTGAACTTGCGATCAAATGAACTTGGCTCTTTGTCCTACAGCGTTCAGCTTGTCATCATACGAGCTTGGCTCTTTGTATGCAGCGTTCAGCTTGTCATTATACGAGCTTGGCTCTTTGTCCTACAGCGTTCAGCTTGTCATCATTCGAGCTTGGCTCTATGTCCTGCAGCGTTCACCTTGTGATCATATGAACTTGGCTCATTGTCCTGCAGCCTTCACCTTGCTTGCGATCAAATGAACTTGGCTCTTTGTCCTGCAGTGTTCACCTTGTGATCATATGAACTTGGCTCATTGTCCTGCAGCGTTCACCTTGCGATCAAATGAACTTGGCTCTTTGTCATGCAGCGTTCACCTTGTGATCATATGAACTTGGCTCTATGTCCTGCAGCGTTCACCTTGTGATCATATAAACTTGGCTCTATGTCCTGCACCGTTCACCTTGTGATCATATGAATTTGGCTCTTTGTCCTACAGTTATGGAATGTTAAAGACTCATGAGTTAAAGATAAGACGACGACGATAAGGAGACCCGATAATGTTCTTGGCACCACGCCATTTGTTGTAAATCATGACTCACTATTAATATGCTATAGTTGTATATCAAGTTTATTACATTGTCATCTTGGTCTCTTCAAAGACATCTTGTATCAACGTGGTTCATACTACAGATCAACTTACTTCAGAAATTGCAATCACTACGCAGTCTGAAGACTATACCTATCACTAATGTCATTGATTCTGGGATGCGCAAGAGGTTATCACCGAACTTTATTTCAGTCATCTGTGGCCTAATTGTTTTCGTCTTATTTTTTTAACAATCAGTGGATATTGGCTGGGGTTCTGTACCATTGGTTAACATTTCTATCTCGGCTAGTGGCTACTCGTCAAGGCTCAGTTGGTACTATATAGTCATGAGTAAGTCTAGTCTAGATAAAGCTTATCCACTGTCTGGTGCAATATTGTAGAAAACAATCATTGAAATGTATACTTTATCTAATTAAACACAATGAACTTAAAGTAGTATGACTTTTTGCTGACAATCTATTCCCTGACATGGTCAGCATATTTAGAAGGTACGATCTAACATGATCTCCTCAGACTCTGGGATAAGAGTTCTCTCTCTGTTGTTTAAATTGATACATGCCGTTAAATACGTGCATCTCATTTGCGTAATTTAGCTTCAGAGTGGTGAGCAGTTGTCAATTCAGCCAATGACAAGAAACAAAGTTCAACTCTCGATAAACTTTTTAGCAAAAAAAAAATTGAAAAACAAGACGCCATCTTAAGTTTTTTAAAAAAGTAAAGGTTCCCTCCGTGCCATGCTAGGCGTATGGGGAATATGGTGTTAGTGACCATATTTTTCAATGACCACGACACATGTGTGGGTGATGTGGTCGGTATCACGCCAGGCCGCCTTTCCTTTCCAGAAAAATTTCTGGTGCCCATTATAAGCGGCTGGCTGAACCCCGGAGCCTTGTCAGTCCGAAAAAAAATCAGCCACTGCTGGGGATCGAACCCGGACCCTTCTGGTCAGGAAGCGAGCACACTAACCACTCAGCCACCGAGCACACTAACCACTCAGCCACCGAGCACACTAACCACTCAGCCACCGAGCACACTAACCACTCAGCCACCGAGCACACTAACCACTCAGCCACCGAGCACACTAACCACTCAGCCACCGAGCACACTAACCACTCAGCCACCGAGCACACTAAACACTCAGCCACCGAGCACACTAACCACTCAGCCACCGAGCACACTAACCACTCAAAAACCGAGCACACTAACTACTCAGCCACCGAGCACACTAACCACTCAACCACCGAGCACACTAACCACTCAAAAACCGAGCACACTAACTACTCAGCCACCGAGCACACTAACCACTCAGCCACCGAGTACACTAACCACTCAGCCACCGAGCACACTAACTACTCAGCCACCAAGCACACTAACCACTCAGCCACCGAGCACACTAAACACTCAGCCACCGAGTACACTAACCACTCAGCCACCGAGCACACTAACCACTCAGACACCGAGCACACTAACCACTCAGCCACCGAGCACACTAACCACTCAGCCACCGAGCACACTAACCACTCAGCCACCGAGCACACTAACCACTCAGCCACCTAGCACACTAACCACTCAACCACCGAGCACACTAACAACTCAGCCACCGAGCACACTAACTACTCAGCCAACGAGCACACTAACAACTCAGCCACCGAGCACACTAACTACTCAGCCACCGAGCACACTAACTACTCAGCCATCGAGCACACTAACCACTCAGCCACCAAGCATACTAACCACTCAACCACTAACAACTCAGCCACCGAGCACACTAACTACTCAGCCACAGAGCACACTAACTACTCAACCACCGAGCACACTAACCACTCAACCACCGAGCACATTAACTACTCAGCCACCGAGCACACTAACCACTCAACCCCCGAGCACACTAACCACTCAACCCCCGAGCACACTAACTACTCAGCCACCGAGCACACTAACTACTCAGCCACCGAGCACACTAACTACTCAGCCACCGAGCACACTAACCACTCAACCACCGAGCACACTAACCACTCAACCACCGAGCACACTAACTACTCAGCCACCGAGCACACTAACCACTCAACTACCGAGCACACTAACTACTCAGCCACCGAGCACACTAGCCACTCAACCCCCGAGCACACTAACTACTCAGCCACCGAGCACACTAACTACTCAGCCACCGAGCACACTAACTACTCGGCCACCGAGCACACTAACCACTCAACCACCGAGCACACTAACCACTCAACCACCGAGCACACTAACTACTCAGCCACCGAGCACACTAACCACTCAACTACCGAGCACACTAACTACTCAGCCACCGAGCACACTAACCACTCAGCCACCGAACACACTAACCATTCAGCCACCGAGCACACTAACTACTCATCCACCGAGCACACTAACCACTCAGCCACCGAGCACACTAACTACTCAGCCACCGAGCACACTAACTACTCAGCCACCGAGCACACTAACTACTCAGCCACCGAAAACACTAACTACTCAGCCGCCGAGCACATTAACCACTCAGCCACCGAGCACACTAACCACTCAGCCACCGACCACAATAACCACTCAGCCACCAAGCACACTAACCACTCAGCCACAGAGCACACTAACCACTCAGCCACCGAGCACACTAACCACTCAGCCACCGAGCACACAAACCACTCACCCACCGAGCACACTAACCACTCAGCCACCGAGCACACTAACCACTCAGCCACCGAGCACACTAACCACTCAACCACCGAGCACTTTAACTACTCAGCCACTGAGCACACTAACCACTCAGCACCGAGCACACTAACCACTCAGCCACCGAGCCCACTAACTACTCAGCGACCGAGCACACTAACCACTCAGCCACCGAGCACACTAACTACTCAGCCACCGAGCTCACTAACTACTCAGCCACCGAGCACACTAACCACTCAGCCACCGCGCACACTAACCACTCAGCCACCGAGCACACTAACCACTCAGCCACCGAGCACACTAACCACTCAGCCACCGAGCACACTAACCACTCAGCCACCGAGCACACTAACCACTCAGCCACCGAGCACACTAAACACTCAGCCACCGAGCACACTAACCACTCAGCCACCGAGCACACTAACCACTCAGCCACCGAGCACACTAACCACTCAGCCACCGAGCACACTAACCACTCAGTCACCGAGCACACTAACCACTCAGCGACCGAGCACACTAACCACTCAGTCACCGAGCACACTAACCACTCAGCGACCGAGCACACTAACCACTCAGTCACCGAGCACACTAACCACTCAGTCACCGAGCACACTAACCACTCAGTCACCGAGCACACTAACCACTCAGTCACCGAGCACACTAACCACTCAGCGACCGAGCACACTAACCACTCAGTCACCGAGCACACTAACCACTCAGTCACCGAGCACACTAACCACTCAGCCACCGAGCACACTAACTACTCAGTCACCGAGCACACTAACCACTCAGCCACCGAGCACACTAACCACTCAGTCACCAAGCACACTAACCACTCAGTCACCGAGCACACTAACCACTCAGCGACCGAGCACACTAACCACTCAGTCACCGAGCACACTAACCACTCAGGCAACGAGCACACTAACCACTCAGTCACCGAGCACACTAACCACTCAGCCACCGAGCACACTATCTACTCAGTCACCGAGCACACTAACCACTCAGCCACCGAGCACACTAACCACTCAGCTAATGAGCACACTAACCACTCAGCCACCAAGCACACTAACTACTCAGCCACCGAGCACACTAACCACTCAGCCATCAAGCACACTAACCACTCAGCCACCAAGCATACTAACCACTCAACCACTAACTACTCAGCCACAAAGCACACTAACCACTCAACCACCGAGCACACTAACCACTCAACCACCGAGCACATTAACTACTCAGCCACCGAGCACACTAACCACTCAACCCCCGAGCACACTAGCCACTCAACCCCGAGCACACTAACTACTCAGCCACCGAGCACACTAACTACTCAGCCACCGAGCACACAAACTACTCGGCCACCGAGCACACTAACCATTCAACCACCGAGCACACTAACCACCCAACCACCGAGCACACTAACTACTCAGCCACCGAGCACACTAACCACTCAACTACCGAGCACACTAACTACTCAGCCACCGAGCACACTAAACACTCAGCCACCGAGCACACTAACCACTCAGCCACCGAGCACACTAACCACTCAAAAACCGAGCACACTAACTACTCAGCCACCGAGCACACTAACCACTCAACCACCGAGCACACTAACCACTCAAAAACCGAGCACACTAACTACTCAGCCACCGAGCACACTAACCACTCAGCCACCGAGTACACTAACCACTCAGCCACCGAGCACACTAACTACTCAGCCACCAAGCACACTAACCACTCAGCCACCGAGCACACTAAACACTCAGCCACCGAGTACACTAACCACTCAGCCACCGAGCACACTAACCACTCAGACACCGAGCACACTAACCACTCAGCCACCGAGCACACTAACCACTCAGCCACCGAGCACACTAACCACTCAGCCACCGAGCACACTAACCACTCAGCCACCTAGCACACTAACCACTCAACCACCGAGCACACTAACAACTCAGCCACCGAGCACACTAACTACTCAGCCAACGAGCACACTAACAACTCAGCCACCGAGCACACTAACTACTCAGCCACCGAGCACACTAACTACTCAGCCATCGAGCACACTAACCACTCAGCCACCAAGCATACTAACCACTCAACCACTAACAACTCAGCCACCGAGCACACTAACTACTCAGCCACAGAGTACACTAACTACTCAACCACCGAGCACACTAACCACTCAACCACCGAGCACATTAACTACTCAGCCACCGAGCACACTAACCACTCAACCCCCGAGCACACTAACCACTCAACCCCCGAGCACACTAACTACTCAGCCACCGAGCACACTAACTACTCAGCCACCGAGCACACTAACTACTCAGCCACCGAGCACACTAACCACTCAACCACCGAGCACACTAACCACTCAACCACCTAGCACACTAACTACTCAGCCACCGAGCACACTAACCACTCAACTACCGAGCACACTAACTACTCAGCCACCGAGCACACTAACCACTCAGCCACCGAGCACACTAACCACTCAACCCCCGAGCACACTAACTACTCAGCCACCGAGCACACTAACCACTCAGCCACCGAGCACACTAACTACTCAGCCACCGAGCACACTAACTACTCAGCCACCGAGCACACTAACTACTCAGCCACCGAAAACACTAACCACTCAGCCACCGAGCACACTAACCACTCAGCCACCGAGCACATTAACCACTCATCCACCGAGCACACTAACCACTCAGGAAACGAGCACACTAACCACTCAGCCACCGAGTACACTAACCACTCAGCCACCGAGCACACTAACCACTCAGCCACCGAGCACACTAGCCACTCAGCCACCGAGCACACTAACGACTCAGCCACCGAGCACACTAACGACTCAGCCACCGAGCACACTAACCACTCAGCCACCTAGCACACTAACCACTCAACCACCGACCACACTAACCACTCAGCCACCGAGCACACTAACTACTCAGCCACCGAGCACACTAACCACTCAGCCATCAAGCACACTAACCACTCAGCCACCAAGCATACTAACCACTCAACCACTAACTACTCAGCCACAAAGCACACTAACCACTCAACCACCGAGCACACTAACCACTCAACCACCGAGCACATTAACTACTCAGCCACCGAGCACACTAACCACTCAACCCCCGAGCACACTAGCCACTCAACCCCCGAGCACACTAACTACTCAGCCACCGAGCACACTAACTACTCAGCCACCGAGCACACTAACTACTCGGCCACCGAGCACACTAACCACTCAACCACCGAGCACACTAACCACTCAACCACCGAGCACACTAACTACTCAGCCACCGAGCACACTAACCACTCAACTACCGAGCACACTAACTACTCAGCCACCGAGCACACTAACCACTCAGCCACCGAGCACACTAACCATTCAGCCACCGAGCACACTAACTACTCATCCACCGAGCACACTAACCACTCAGCCACCGAGCACACTAACTACTCAGCCACCGAGCACACTAACTACTCAGCCACCGAGCACACTAACTACTCAGCCACCGAAAACACTAACTACTCAGCCGCCGAGCACATTAACCACTCAGCCACCGAGCACACTAACCACTCAGCCACCGACCACAATAACCACTCAGCCACCAAGCACACTAACCACTCAGCCACAGAGCACACTAACCACTCAGCCACCGAGCACACTAACCACTCAGCCACCGAGCACACAAACCACTCACCCACCGAGCACACTAACCACTCAGCCACCGAGCACACTAACCACTCAGCCACCGAGCACACTAACCACTCAACCACCGAGCACTTTAACTACTCAGCCACTGAGCACACTAACCACTCAGCCACCGAGCACACTAACCACTCAGCCACCGAGCCCACTAACTACTCAGCGACCGAGCACACTAACCACTCAGCCACCGAGCACACTAACTACTCAGCCACCGAGCTCACTAACTACTCAGCCACCGAGCACACTAACCACTCAGCCACCGAGCACACTAACCACTCAGCCACCGAGCACACTAACCACTCAGCCACCGAGCACACTAACCACTCAGCCACCGAGCACACTAACCACTCAGCCACCGAGCACACTAACCACTCAGCCACCGAGCACACTAAACACTCAGCCACCGAGCACACTAACCACTCAGCCACCGAGCACACTAACCACTCAGCCACCGAGCACACTAACCACTCAGCCACCGAGCACACTAACCACTCAGTCACCGAGCACACTAACCACTCAGCGACCGAGCACACTAACCACTCAGTCACCGAGCACACTAACCACTCAGCGACCGAGCACACTAACCACTCAGTCACCGAGCACACTAACCACTCAGTCACCGAGCACACTAACCACTCAGTCACCGAGCACACTAACCACTCAGTCACCGAGCACACTAACCACTCAGCGACCGAGCACACTAACCACTCAGTCACCGAGCACACTAACCACTCAGTCACCGAGCACACTAACCACTCAGCCACCGAGCACACTAACTACTCAGTCACCGAGCACACTAACCACTCAGCCACCGAGCACACTAACCACTCAGTCACCGAGCACACTAACCACTCAGTCACCGAGCACACTAACCACTCAGCGACCGAGAACACTAACCACTCAGTCACCGAGCACACTAACCACTCAGGCCACGAGCACACTAACCACTCAGTCACCGAGCACACTAACCACTCAGCCACCGAGCACACTATCTACTCAGTCACCGAGCACACTAACCACTCAGCCACCGAGCACACTAACCACTCAGCTAATGAGCACACTAACCACTCAGCCACCAAGCACACTAACTACTCAGCCACCGAGCACACTAACCACTCAGCCATCAAGCACACTAACCACTCAGCCACCAAGCATACTAACCACTCAACCACTAACTACTCAGCCACAAAGCACACTAACCACTCAACCACCGAGCACACTAACCACTCAACCACCGAGCACATTAACTACTCAGCCACCGAGCACACTAACCACTCAACCCCCGAGCACACTAGCCACTCAACCCCCGAGCACACTAACTACTCAGCCACCGAGCACACTAACTACTCAGCCACCGAGCACACAAACTACTCGGCCACCGAGCACACTAACCACTCAACCACCGAGCACACTAACCACCCAACCACCGAGCACACTAACTACTCAGCCACCGAGCACACTAACCACTCAACTACCGAGCACACTAACTACTCAGCCACCGAGCACACTAACCACTCAGCCACCGAACACACTAACCATTCAGCCACCGAGCACACTAACTACTCATCCACCGAGCACACTAACCACTCAGCCACCGAGCACACTAACTACTCAGCCACCGAGCACACTAACTACTCAGCCACCGAGCACACTAACTACTCAGCCACCGAAAACACTAACTACTCAGCCACCGAGCACACTAACTACTCAGCCGCCGAGCACATTAACCACTCAGCCACCGAGAACACTAACCACTCAGCCGCCGACCACAATAACCACTCAGCCACCAAGCACACTAACCACTCAGCCACAGAGCACACTAACCACTCAGCCACCGAGCACACTAACCACTCAGCCACCGAGCACACTAACCACTCAGCCACCGAGCACACTAACCACTCAACCACCGAGCACTTTAACTACTCAGCCACTGAGCACACTAACCACTCAGCCACCGAGCACACTAACCACTCAGCCACCGAGCACACTAACTACTCAGCGACCGAGCACACTAACCATTCAGCCACCGAACACACTAACCACTCAGCCACCGAGCACACTAACCACTCAGCCACCGAGCACACTAACCACTCAGCCACCGAGCACACTAACCACTCAGCCACCGAGCACACTAACCACTCAGTCACCGAGCACACTAACCACTCAGCCACCGAGCACACTAACCACTCAGCTAATGAGCACACTAACCACTCAGCCACCAAGCACACTAACCACTCAGCCACCGAGAACACTAACCACTCAACCACCGAGCACACTAACTACTCAGCCACCGAGTACACTAACCACTCAGTGATCGAATACACTAACCACTCAGCGACCGAGCACACTAACCACTCAGCCACCGAGCACACTAACCACTCAGCGACCGAGCACACTAACCACTCAGTCACCGAGCACACTAACCACTCAGGCAACGAGCACACTAACCACTCAGTCACCGAGCACACTAACCACTCAGTCACCGAGCACACTAACCACTCAGTCACCGAGCACACTAACCACTCAGCGACCGAGCACACTAACCACTCAGTCACCGAGCACACTAACCACTCAGCGACCGAGCACACTAACCACTCAGTCACCGAGCACACTAACCACTCAGTCACCGAGCACACTAACCACTCAGTCACCGAGCACACTAACCACTCAGTCACCGAGCACACTAACCACTCAGCGACCGAGCACACTAACCACTCAGTCACCGAGCACACTAACCACTCAGTCACCGAGCACACTAACCACTCAGCCACCGAGCACTCTAACTACTCAGTCACCGAGCACACTAACCACTCAGCCACCGAGCACACTAACCACTCAGCTAATGAGCACACTAACCACTCAGCCACCAAGCACACTAACCACTCAGCCACCGAGAACACTAACCACTCAACCACCGAGCACACTAACTACTCAGCCACCGAGTACACTAACCACTCAGTGATCGAATACACTAACCACTCAGCGACCGAGCACACTAACCACTCAGCCACCGAGCACACTAACCACTCAGCGACCGAGCACACTAACCACTCAGTCACCGAGCACACTAACCACTCAGGCAACGAGCACACTAACCACTCAGTCACCGAGCACACTAACCACTCAGTCACCGAGCACACTAACCACTCAGCGACCGAGCACACTAACCACTCAGTCACCGAGCACACTAACCACTCAGTCACCGAGCACACTAACCACTCAGCCACCGAGCACACTAACTACTCAGTCACCGAGCACACTAACCACTCAGCCACCGAGCACACTAACCACTCAGCCACCGAGCACACTAACAACTCAGCCACCGAGCACACTAACCACTCAGCCACCGAGCACACTAACTACTCAGCCACCGAGCACACTAACTACTCAGCCACCGATGCTCTAAGACGCCATCTTGGCTTCTAATTAACCCCTCGACTATTTCTAAATAATAGAAAAACATATATTCCAATAGTGATAGTTGAATTGGTTCAAGTTCTCACACCTTGCCTGCTCCCTTCCTCAGTGGGAAGTTATCTCTAGACCGGTAACATCTGTCTCAGTGGATAGTCATGAATTCAGATTCATCCCCTACTCTCTTCTACAAAGTTATAATTATCTACGTCAATTCCTAAAAATGTTACTGCTGTTGTATACCTCGTTTTGGGAACAGCTGTAACTAGTAACATGACAGAGGAGGAACAACATCATGACACACACTGAGCTGCTCGCACGGTCAATACTCGTATATGAAAGAGTTGGAACAACATCATGACATACACTGAGCTGCTCGCACGGTCACTACTCGTATATGAAAGAGTTGGAACAACATCATGACACACACTGAGCTGCTCGCACGGTCACTACTCGTATATGAAAGAGTTGGAACAACATCATGACACACACTGAGCTGCTCGCACTGTCACTACTCGTATATGAAAAAGTTGGAACAGCATCATGACACACACTGAGCTGCTCGCACGGTCACTACTCGTATATGAAAGAGTTGGAACAACATCATGACACACACTGAGCTGCTCGCACGGTCACTACTCGTATATGAAAGAGTTGGAACAACATCATGACACACACTGAGCTGCTCGCACGGTCACTACTCGTATATGAAAGAGTTGGAACAACATCATGACACACACTGAGCTGCTCGCACGGTCACTACTCGTATATGGGTATGTGTCCTGATGACTTGACGTAGCTTTCCTTCTTGATGAGTGGATCCCGGCCAGGACTGTTGGGCCCACCCTGCCCGTTCTGTCTTGTTCTTCCATACCTTTCCTTCTCACGATGGCAACTGCTGGAGAGCAGTGGTTTGTTTTCCGTGGTGTCCGTCTCCGTGGATAGCGCTTTCAATGCGGCTCTTACATGGCTTGTTACGTCCGTGGACATATGGGAGTTTTTTTTTTTTTTTTAAGATGGTGCAACTGTTCCACCTGTTGCCCCCACCCCAACCTGGTAAGAGAGGCCTTTCATCTGGTCTTTGCTTCATGAAATCAGATCTGCTGTCCCGTTTCCATGATGAAGCAGACAGTTCTCTCCAGGTCATGACGGTTGCCCCATAGTTTCTGCCTTAGTTCAGCACCCTCTGGCCAGACACAATGGTTCCTTATGGGCTGGACACAGATGGAAGATATGCTCTGGGTCCTGGATACCAGTTCCACCAGTGGCGTATTCTCTGTGATACCGCAGCAACCGCCGTTAGTCTTAACATATTAACGAAATACACAAGGAAATGATAATTTATTATATTTTTAAAAATAATTATATTACAAATTTTCGAATATTCTATTACACATTTCGTAGGCCAATATGATTTATTTGCTTTGATTTGCATTTATTAAAGCAAGGTTTTCCTCTGGCCACTATAACGTTTGTGAATAAAAACCGAAACTACTCTACATTTAAAACTCTAGTAGCTAGCGGTACATTTTTCCTATATCCGGACCTAGTATTAACGACCTTGACATTCAAAAATGGGAGTAAAAATAATATAGCGGGTGCTACCGCTAGAGGAATGCGGTTTCATGTGCTATTTTTAGCTCTAGCCAATTAGACGCGTTAAAAGTGAAAGTGAAACTATGTCTGATTACCGGAACTTCCTTAGCTATTTATAACTACGTTATGCGCATCAGCAGCAATAGTCAGCATTTGTAGAAATAACTTTTTCTGCTCTCAAGAGAATAAAATCTTATTGTCGCTCAACTCAGACACAAGAACGCTTATCTGGTTTGGCATTAATGTCTATTGAGAAATCATTCCCCCAGAAACTTAGAAACTAACCCAACAGTACTTTCAATGACAAAGTCATCAAGACATTTTCGTCCCAAAGAAGACGGATATAATTAACATATAAATAAGTAAGTAATTTAAAATGTAGTGATGTTATTAGAAAATATTACTTCATGTTAGCCTACTGAATATAATGTATGTTTTATTTATTATGTCAGCGGTAGCCCAGACCCCAAAACCAGTATGCGCCACTGAGTTCCACATGGGAATTCATTTGTGTGGGGCACTTTGAGACAGTAGAGGTGATTTAGGAGTCTACAATGACTGGTTCTTATGTGGAATTTGATGGTCTGCTGGAATCTCTGTAATTTGTGTATAGGGTCATCGTAGTTGCTGATGCCCAACATTATTTTCCACTCCGAGTGGAGGCTGCGACTGATGTATATATGTATGTGTGCGTACGTGTATATGTATACATTTGTGTATGTATGTGTGAGCGAGCGAGCGTATGTCAAAGCTGTTTGTTTTCATCTCAATGTGGTATTTTAGGTGTTAATCATGGATATTCATTTTGCAGCATTTATGACTGAAGAAATCATGAGTCTAGTACATTCTACTCATTCTTAAAAAATATATTTTATGGAAGTGGTTAAAATTTATGACACCCTGCACAAAACATAACATTTTCAGATAAAGTCAATATTAATGTCAGAGTGATATTTTAGTAGTTAATGCTTGTAACAAGATCCAGCTTTTGGGGGATGCAATGTTTAATTTTTAACCACAAATTTTTTTTTTTTTTTAATACAACTACTTTTAATCACTTTGAGTGTCTAATAAAAGATAGAAAGCACGGGCATTTTATATTTCAGGAAAGATACAAATAAGCAAATCAAATGAAATTAAAAATATAAAAAAAAACAACAACTTTGAAGCTCGGGAACTGATTAAGAGTTGAATGCGGTGGTAGTGCAAACAGGAAACGATAAATCTTGGTAGCTCACGTGATGAGAAAATACCCAGAAGCAATTACGTGAACTTCCTTTGGACTCATGTAGGAAGAAAAAAAAACGCAGGTCAAAGAGAACATAACCGACGACAGTGGAAACACAAGTGAATGATGTGGGTTTGAATTAGAGAATCCCGCGTAGAATGGAAGTGACCCACGCGACGAGAAGAAGCTGTACAAATACCCTACAAGACTCCACAAATCTTCCTGGCCCTTAACATCTTGTCGATCTGTGACCGAAGGAAGAAACACTCATCATTTTTTGGCCATGTAATGAAAAGAGAAAAACGGGAATATATTGTAACAACTGGGAAAATTACGGGACCAGGGAAGCAAAGAGAAAAAAATACTAGACAGCTTAAGAGAATGGCTTGGCAGTAGGTCAACAACAGAAATGATAAATAACTGTCGAGATCGAAAGTTGTGGAGAGACATGATCACCTACGCCAGCAGGCCCGGTACTTGATGATGATGGTGACCAAAGGGAAATAAGTCAAAGTAGAAGCTCATTACACGTGCTTCAGCTCGTAAAATTAAGAGCGTAACACCTGATGATTCAGTTTGTCGGAACAAGGGCATAATTTATTGTTTTAACAGATGGTAGACAATAAAACCAGCATTAATAGATAGTTAATGAAACATTGGCCAACCATATTATCATTATTATGCATTCATCAGAGCTATATATGTCTATGTTTCTATAATTTAACGATCTATATCAGTCATCTAGTAATTAGCAATACAAATAAAGCTGATTATGATCAAACGTTGTATAAAAGCTATTTTAAAATTTACTATCTATCGAGTAAAATAAAAAAAATAAAAACCTTTGGAATAATTCATTATGTGCTGAAACATGAGATGTAATTATCAGACGTTTACTGTTAGATGAGATACGAAGAATGATCATACAAAAATGTTGACAAATAATATAAGAACACACAAACATATACCACAGATCATGTGACTTATTTTCCTTGTTGATGAGTGTTTGCAGAAGACAGGGGTTTTCAAACAGGGTGAATCCAGCCCCGCAGTTGAATCTGTGCGAACGTGCAGCTTTCCTGTCTCTACGATCACAACCACCAGCTCATTTCATGAAAAGATAAATATCCGAACCAAGAAAGGCGGACGCAACATTTTGAAAACTTAAACAAAGGGTATAGGCAAAAAAAATAAAAAATAAAAAAAACCACTAACTCGGGGCATTGATCCTAAATGATCAAAATTGTGTGTTTGGCACATTTCAGTGTAGTCTAAAAAGTTGGACTGTCTCTGAGGGGCAAAATAAGAGAGGCGTTTTTATATGTGATGCCTATAAAAGATAAAGAACATCAAATGGCAGGACAGGGTAACCAACTCAAATGTCTTTCAATGTGCTAAGCGTCCGCCCATCATAGCAACACTTATTATAATGTAATTGGATCATGTGAGAAGAATGGACAACTATTACCAAACAATTATTGTGCGATGAATTGTGGGGGCAGGTCAATATTGAGATATGAGGATGTTTGCACGATTTCTCTGTCAGCAATTGGGATTCGGAGAATTGGTGACAAATTGAAGAAGGTGGAAAGACAAAATAAATAAAAAACATGACTACTCGAACAATAGATTCTGTTATAATCTGAATATAAAGAAAGCAAAAGAACGGAAATGATACTCGGCAACAAATTTGCGCTTCGTTCATCCTGTGGCCGGTTCAGTTGGTCCAAAATTAACATAATCAGCCATGAAGGAGACTGCTCAGTAAAACAACACTCAAATTAATTCATTGAAATATGACCAAACTGCTCAGTAAAACAACACTCAAATTAATTCACTAAAATATGACCAAACGACTGCCAAATTATTATTGCTTGCTACCAACCGTCTGTTAAAGAGCCACACGTTTGTGTATGTATATATTCTGACAAAATTCTTGACTGTAGTAACCTTATGTTACTTGACTATGTCGATATGTTGTGTCTAAATATCTCTTGTTTGATTAGCACACGATGTCTCAGTTACACATATGGAATGTGTTAACGAATATGTTATCTATAGAGTTTTATCGCTTAAGATCATTCTACAGCGAAGATCTTTGTTAGGTTGTTCAGTTGCGTGCTTCGGCTGCTTTATGTTCTGACTATCAACGCGACGTTTATCGACTGAATGAAGGTTCACATTTATCTCAGCTAAGTTTGTTCTTTGGTGCACTTTTGTTCCACATTCTTGTGCAAATAAGGGTTGTCTATTTGTATGATGTCTAACGCCATTTAACTAAGGAAATCTTTGGTAAGTTCGACTTAAAAGTAAAACGTGAATATATACTCACATCTACCGAGTATTTATTTATATCTACTATCTTATTTATATGGACTCATTTAAATAATTCAAAACATATGACGGTTCAAGCCGAGCGATCAATAATGGCTATGTATGATTAACGACGTCACAGATCCCCGTGTCAACTCGTAGAGAAGAAACGCTCAGCTGATGAAGTCTAAATCCATCATCAAAGGCCAGTACCATGAAAAATAGAAACAAGAGCACCCAAAGTATAACGAGAGGGACGGATACCACCAACTATCAGGGAGGGATCAAGTCATCATACTTCGCCTACGCACTGGTCACAGCAGAATGAGAAACCACATGTTCATCAAACTCAAAATAGGAACTACCAGCCAGTGCCACTGTACTCTGGATAACATGACAACAAAACACATTCTACAGGATATGCCCCCAGTACGCAGACCTGAGGAGGACAATGTGGCCCACACCCACCTCCCTGGAAAAGAAACTCTACGGGGCAACCGAATCACTTAAACAGACAGCTGCCTTCATAAGAGAGTCCGGAGTCCTAGTCTGAATGACGTCATGATTACTGATGAGGAAGAAGTTTTCATCTCAGAGTAGCATCTTAGTTATAATTTAGGGAAATGTGTGAACATTTAAGGATAAAGATATCCCGAGCTGAGTACACGCCATTCATTCTTAGAACTGATGTTTCATGGAAGCGGTTTACATTTGTGACACCACACACACAAAGAAACAATTTTAGTTAAAGTCAATAATTTATCTAAGAAGAGTATTTTATATGTAAATGGCATTTGTCCATAGAGTAAGATACATAATAGAAAGAAGAGGAGAGTAAGATACATAATATAACCTCAATTAAGTAATAATCAATTCGGATTAAGAAAAGGCAAAGTTACACACTTGTCACGAGCGGAACTAACAACATGGCGGAAATAAACAAACACGGGGTCGGTTTTATTATTGAAAGTAACACTGCCAAAAACTTACTAGACATTGATTACATCTTAGAAAGAGTAATAAGTATCAGATTAGCAGAAGGAGGAAGAAATGCCACTTATATTCAAACATATGCTCCAAGCAACGACACCTACAGTGAGGACAGCAAACAAGAATATTTTGATGAACTCTCAGCCACAATAAAGTCAAGGACGCAGAGTAATTGTTTGTACTAGGAGATTTCAACGGTAGAGTAGGACAAAGGAGAACACCATGTGAATTATACCTAGGACCATTTAGTGACATTAGAACAGAGTGTAATAGTAACGGTGAAATTAACACAGCAAAAACAGATGCTATGAGAATTGGCAAATTAAGACACCCACTAAATATTAAGATCAAGATAAAGAAATAAAACAAGTAGAGGAATTTAAGTATTTGGGCACAATGTTTAGAAAGGATGGAAAACTAGAGAGAAATTGACATGAGAATACAAAAAGCAAATGCTGTCACATACCAGCTTTCACCATTGTGAAGACATTCAAACATTTCTATGGCAGCTAAACAACAAATAATAAATAGCTTTTTCATACCAAATTTGTGCTATGAAAGTCAAACACGGACCCTTTCTAAATCACATTTAAGAAAGATCAATACATGTGAGATGCGATGCTTGAGAAAAGTAGCAACCAACACAAGAAGAGATAGAATACCAAATGACTCCATAAGAAAAATGGCAGGAACAAAACCCTGCCAAGAAGATATAGAACAACAACTTAAATGGTTTGGCCACCAATCACCATCAAGGACGATCTTCTCGAGAATGCATGGAAAAAGACCAAGAAGAAGATGGATAGATGCAGTGACAGAGACATGTAACAACAAAGGTAAATCACTAATTCAGACAGTTCGAGCAGCTCAAGAACGACAAATGATAAAACCACGACACCTTTTCGATATCAGTGAGAAAGAGAAAAGAAGGCCTTCGGCGTCTTGACGCACGGTTGTTAACAAGCAAACACGATAAGTCAGTAGTTTTGTAAAGCATTAGTGTCTCATACTCATCATGTGCCATACAGGTTGGCGTAGGTGATCATGTCCCTCCACAATCTTCTATCAACAGTGCATCGTATCAGTTCTGTTGTTGACTGTTTTCCATGCCATGACACCAAGCTATCCAGTATTTTCTCTCTTTGTCGCCCGCAATCTCTCTTTCCTTTTATTTTGCCAGTTGTAACCAAGTATTCTAACTTTCCTCTTCTCGTGATGTGCCCGAAAAATGTTGATTGCTTCTTTCTGATGTTTTCTAAGAGCTCCCTTTTTGTGTTGGCCTCTTTGAGAACTTCCTCATTGGTCTTTTTAGCTGTCCAGGGAACTTGCAACATTCTTCTGAGAAATCCCATCTCTGTGGACTCTAATCGTCTTTTCATTTGTTTGTCTACCGTCCATGATTCGCTTCCATAGGTCAGAATTGGTTCTATATAGCACCGATGAACTCTCTCATTTTTATTGACATAGATTTGTTGCATAAGATATTTTTCATTTCTGAAATGCTATTTTGGCCTGAGCTATTCTGCTTTTTATTTCTGTGGTGCATCTCCCATCTGATGTATTTGAAACGTTGCACTTGTTTAAGATTTGTCTCGTTTATTTTTATGCTGGATGATGGTGGTGATTGTTTCTTCGATATAACCATTACTTCTGTTTTCTTACTATTCAGACTGAGACCTTTCTTGTTGCTCTCATACTAGGTGCTGCTTTACTGCACATCTTTTTTCGTAGCTGAATTTGCCAATCCTGGACAGACAGAACGAGCAAGGTGTACCCACCCTTGTCTCCTTTCCTCTTGCGCCTTTTGTCTTCTGAATTTGACATCAACACTGTCTCGAAAGTTGCTGCGCCATTTTCTATGTTTGCTTTCCATGTGCTACGATCTGCAGCCACATTTCCCCAGTTCCTTTCTCCAGACATTGATATAAGGGAGAAAAAATACAACTTAAAAGGAAACACCCAAGACCGCCATCATTACGTAATGCCATATGACAATTCTAAGAATAACTCGGCCAAACAAATTTCACAACTACGGACTGCTTAACAGGTGTAACCAAAAGGCAATGCACACATTGATAAAGGTGGCACAATCAAGAAATAGGCACGTATTGAGACGTTCTCCGCAAGCAAAAGTGAACTCAGAAGGGAAAGCAATAAATACCAAGCTAAAGACAGCACAGAAAAAAGACAACAGAGATCTATTAAGGTTGAAGGGTATTGGTGTTCCTGTTATTACAAGAGGCTACAGAGAGTGTCGGGTGACTGGCTTCATTTTTGATATGTTGTCAAGAACAAACAGGTCAGGGTTTCTTGTAGGATCCAGCTCCCAATGAAACATAGGAAGGTTGGTAATTAAGATCAAAAGACTCACAGTCTAGACTAACCCCTTGAAATCACAACTTACTCTCCTATGAAATCTGAACAGTCTTTTAACTTCACAACTTTTCCCATTGATTTGTCTCTAAAATCTATCTGGAAAAAACCCTCCTAAAGTTTAACAGTTTTCTTAAATAGTCCAGCCTAGCTTAACGATCTTGTCTATTCTCCATCACTGTAATCATGGTTACCCCTGGCTGAACATGTACATACGTTTTCATACAGCTCTGTCCTATTCAACATATGTGGCATGTTATGTCAATACTATATGGTTGCATTTCGATAGTCTAACCTACATAAATGAACACTACAATATCTATTTCCTTTTATCTTGCATAATATTACAATATTTTCAATTTTTCCCATTCTCTTGCCACGACCAAAAAAAATATAGACCTCATTCGTCTAATGCTTTCAGAGATTCATCTTGTACACTTGGTTCATTCAGTATGTCTTTGTTATTCATGGTTGCATTCCACTGCATTCTCAAAATTGTTTTGTAAAACCTAGACACTTAGAAGGCAAAAAAAAAAAAAAAAATCAACACAACAGGAAAGTGACTGAATGTTTAATATTTTTAAAATAACATATATATGACAACAAACACAAAACTGTTCATATATTTATTAACAAATTGTCATAATAATTTTCAGCAAATAAAATTTCATGCATTAAAAAAGAATTGGCCATCTGTTAGATACGTCGCTCCACTGAGCAAGTTGTTCAGCCCTTTAACTTCTTAAAACTGAAATTTCTGAGCCTTGAATATCATGAAATGTCTTGAATACACTACCAGCCAATATTAGCTGAAAATGCAAGAAATGTCTTGGTCAAATCTAGTATGTTCTATAGCAGGAACATATTACAGATACTCTACTATACTGTGTCAGATAATTTATGTGCTTAATATGTTGTAACGCAGTTTGGTTAGTTAATATATACAACACTTTGCTGAAAATAAAATAATACATTTAAATAATTTATTTATATAATTGTAATCTTCAAATGCTGGCATATGGCATACGTACAAAGAAAACATCTATTAATAGGGTGTAAACAACAGTGCAAATATGTCTGTCATATATTGTGGGTGTCAAGTAACAGAAGACAGTGGAATAAACAGCCCAGGAATATAAAATGTGCATACTTGGTGAGAGATCACAATAGCTGGGACTGAAAATAAATAGAGATAAGAACAAAATTATGATAATTAATGCAGTTGGCAATAACCAAATAACAATAGGAGAAATACCTCTACTAGACATACAATCTTACATATATCTGGGCAGTAATAAAGACAAAGAGGGAGGAACAGAGAATGATACCAAACTAAGGATATCACAAGCAAAAGGAGCATTCATTGCACTAGGAAACATATGGAAATCTAAAGAAATTGTGTCAAATACAAAAAATGTCAACTTCAATGTGAAGTTAATCCTATAATATGGCTGTGAAACATGGAGAACGACAAAAATGACAGTCATGAAGGTACAGAACTTCATTGAGGAATGCTTGTGCAGAATAAAAGGCTGGAAAAGGCAGGACAATATCACTAACATAGTTATGGAAAAGTACCAGTCAAATACCAGTGGATAATGAAAGAGATACAACAAAGACGATGGCACTGGATTAGGACACACATTGTGGAAGCCAACTGAAAGTATTACATGGACAGGCACTTTTTTTGGAATCCCCAAGAAAAAAGACAAAGAGGAAGACCAAAATATTCTTGAAGAAGACAGATGGAAGCAAAGATGAAGATGAAGACAAAAACATGGAATGATCTTAAAAGATTGGTAAGAAACAGAACGACTTGGAAAAAGTTTGTTGAAGACCTATGCTCCACAGGAAGGTGAATGGCAGAAGAAGAAGTAGCAATCAATCTCACAGACACTTCAAAGGACAAATGCAGAAATGTTGAGGGAAGTTAACTTATACAGGGGTTTAATAAATGATTGTTAGAAAGAAGCAGAGTGATTCGATGAGCATGATAAAAAAAGTGGAGGCGGGCTATGTACGCATGCAATGGGTAGAGTCGTTGCAGAAATCCAAAATACGTAAGGTCACCTTTGTCTATGTCCCTGGACATGCGGGAGTACGGGGAAATGAGAGAGCGGACAGGTTGGCTAGCTGCGCTGTCGTTGAGGACGGGCAACCGATGGATCGGGCGGACATCATCAATGCCCTTCGAGATGTTGGAAGAGCACAGGACTTCGACAAACACAGATCAACGTCACTTCTTCGGATGATGGAAATGGGAGTTAAGATGGGCACGGCCAGAAATGAGAAACTTGGTGGCCGTGTAAGAAGACTTATCAACCAACATAGAACTGGAGTCGTCAGTCGCTGGACACTGAGGGAATTGCTGAGGAGGGGATCTGAGCACCTATGGACATGTTCGGAGTGCAATGATGATGTCCCGCAAATAACTCAATAACTCAATTTAAGTTTTTAAAGAAATGTGACAAGTAAAAGAAGATTGTAAAACAGAATGAGTCATTATATTCTGGGAAGGGCCATATTAGTTTTTCTGTTACCTTTCAACAGAAAGTGAGAAATATGCACATTAATGATCACGTAACTTGGATGTTACACACCCCCTGATCTGTTCTATAAATCTCCCCAATCTACACACATGTGATTCAACAAGACTTAGAATTCATTGCACAACAATCATCATGACACTGATTTGCATAAATATCTGTCATTTCAAAATAAAAAAAAACATTTAAAATAGAACAGTTGATATGTTTTAATGTACAAATCAACAATAGTGAGTCAACATTGAGAACAATTTGCAATAACTATCATCAAATACAATAACTGATAATAATAAAGGCATTAATTTAAACTTACAATGCAACTTGCAGATAAACACATCACAATGAAAGTGAGTGCTGCTTTCAACATGACATTTTTGAAGTATTGGAAACTAAAAGAATAAAGTCACAAGCAAAATTACACAAAGCAATATTAAAAAAAAAAAGCACTAACAATTTGGAAGCAAAAGTGCTTAAGAAAAATTCTTGTAAAATTAAAAAAAAAATTGTCATTTTTTGTAATGGACTTGAAATAATAAATAATGTCTTCTTCACTAATGAGATTTTGCAAGTTATTCGCCCTTTAGCAGCAATGCCATTTTGTAAATGTTGCAATTGACATATTGGTCGAGAAGGGTGTTGTGACCATATTACCCAGAGAATGCAGCTGGGGACACGACAAACTTTCTGCCCACATCCATTACTGTAATGTTCATGAAGCAGACCACCATGTATTTTTTAAAATTCTAATAGCCATAGTAGACATAAGGGTGAGTTCATCAATAGCACAAAATCTCCACATGTCATTAAAGGTTCCAAGCAGACCCTAAAAAATATGCACACAAAAAGAAACTGTGAGATCTGTAAGTTTGTCTACACACTATGACCATAAATTGTACATTTTTTCCATACAAGTCTCCACCAGTTCATTTTAGCTCATAGGTTGTCTTGTAGTCCATCCAACTATATGCGAGAAGTTATAATTTTTTCCAGCAAATTGCATTGCTGTGAAAAGGTCCATACACACTTCATAACAACTTAAAATTGGATACGGGATGGGAAAGCTGAGGTGAGGATGTATCACCTGAAGTTATATAGTTATATAGTTTTATATATTATCTAACTTCATGAGATGAAAATAAAATAACACAAGATACAAAGACTATCCAAAATTAAATGTAAGGTACAGATAAAAACAGCTTAAATGTGTTTTTACAAAGAGCTACAAACAATCATAAAAAACTAATCAAAAGGAGAGAATCTTATGCAAGAAATAATTTTACAACATTGCTTTTCTCTATTTAACATAAAGCTTATGTGTGTATGAATAAACACCTGCATTACATATACATATTATGTGTGTACATAATTTTACAGCAAGTATATATTTTTGGGTATATTTAATTCATGGAATGTCATTATAAATGACACTGAACGAAGGTAAATAGCGGCATTTATTTGTGTTTAAACTTCTCACAAGACACAAATAAATAGCAAATCAATGCCCATTAATTAACACCAAATTACAAACATTGTATATTATTATAAAAGCATATAAAGTCATTACCAAACAATGGTATATTGTCAAAATAATATATATATATATACTAGTTATCAGTAACAATATATTCTTGCGCAGCAAAATTAATTTTGCACCACCAATTCTCATTCACAATCTGTATTTTGAGAACTGACATATTCACTTCACAAAGTACAAGAGCCATGAGCAAAATCTTAAGTTATGCATCAGAAAACGTAAGAAGTGTCTTCTTAATAACACACTTTTATTCAACACTTCACTTCTGTTGGTCTTTCAGAGTGTTGGGACTATGCTAGTACAATATGGACCCAAATAAATAACTGTATCAATCTTTTAAAACACCTGTTTATATAGTAAAAAGTAAAGTACCCCCGTCACGCCAAGTGGCGTATAGGGAAATATGGTGTTAGTGACCCTATATTTTACAGACCTTCAGCACATTATTTATGGGGTAATGTGGTCGGTATTACGCCCGTGCTGCTTTACTTTCCCAGAAAAAATCCGGTACCCATTTAAGGCTGGGTGAACCCGGAAGCCATCGGTTGTATATGAGTTATCAAAAATAAACATGGCATACAATATAAACATTGTGTTTTCATGGATTTCAAGATAAAACAAATGTTGAGATACTGAACTCATATGTACATTAGAACTCAATGTTCAATCACACAACAAGTAAATACAATGCACCAGTTAGAAAAGCCACATATAATTTACCTATAACACATATATTAGCAACAAGGCAGAAATTGTTGCACTGCTGCAATTTTTCAATACAATTAGATCCTGTTATCTATTATAAAAAAATCTGGTAACAAAAGAAGCTATGTCTAATGATCAACTAAAGAAAGCCATATACCATTATGAGGATGTATTATTTGTTATGCTTGTTGTATTTTCTTCTGTAATCTTATCTAAAGTAATGCAGGTTGCCAGTGCTGCTTCTTTTGAGAGGAAGAGTCTGTCTCTATGTTTTAACCAAAAGCCTGTGGATTTCAGCATTGGAATGATGCTCTCTGGGACAGATGTAATGAGTACTTCCACATCAACAGAGGTGAACTCATTAATGAGATGCTGAAGAGCCTGGACACCCATTAAGTCAATAAATGCAACACCAGAGGCATCTAGAATTACAACCTTCAATGGATGATTTGTAATGGACTCCAACATTTTCTCATGGCTATCAATGTCAGGATGTCCATTTTTATCAGTTGAATTTTTACATTTCTCATGTACTATTATATCTTTTCTCTGTTTTTTAAGTTTCACTGGATCAATTCCTGTTTTACTGAAAACTTTTGCAGTAAAAATATCAGTGTTCATGAAATAGAGAGGAGTCTCAATTTTAATAATCTTGATGTTATGAAGCTGTTTAGCCACAGAGTATTTGTCTAAAGACCGCAACTCAACAGTCAAAGGACTTGTCTGAATTTGTCCAGCCTCAACAACAGGTGTCAACGTAGTTCGCAACATAATTAAGGAAAGTGAAAACAAAATACCTGCCAGCAAACCAACATCAGCATTTAAAATAACACAGGAAGCACATGCAAATACCCAAATTGCACAATCATAACGAGATTTACGCCATTCTGCAGGAATCTCTAACAATTTTAAAAACATAGTTTGGAGGTTGACTAGAATGATAGCAGCCAGAACACACATTGGTAGGTAGTAAAAATATGGCCCTATTACCATGATAACTAGCAAGACCAGTCCTGCTGCAAAGAGAGATGCCACTTGAGTTTTGCCTCCTGCACCATCTTGGACAACGCTGCGTGACACTGATGAAGCACATATATATCCTGAAAATAACCCACATACAACAGAGCACATTCCGCAAGCAAGCATCTCCTGATTTGAATCTACCACATAGTTATTCTTCAGTCCCAAGCTTTTAGCCATAGCCAGAGTTTGAGCATATGCAATAACAATTATAATTATAGCATCAGCAATGTAATCTTTAATTAGGGTGAAATCTGGCAATGTAGGTGCTGGGAGCCCAACAGGCACTGTCTGAACAACTTTGACATTGAAGTTGTCATGTAGAAAAGCAAATTTTGAAATCAAAGTCCCCACAATTACAACAATTAATTCAATGGGAATTGGAATTCTTAATTGTTTCTTATATTTGTCATTTATAAATCTTTTCACCAAGTAAAGCACAAGTATACTAATAATGGAAGTCAACAGTGTAGCAATATTTGTTTTGGGCAGATTCCATAAAAATGATATCCAAGTCCTAATGACGGAGCCCGGTCCTTTGTAACGAGGAACTGATATGCCAAACATAGTTGTCACTTGACTAGTAGCAACATGAAATGATATGCCCACAGTGAAACCATTAATCAGAGAATTGGACATGATACTGGTAATTCGACTAAGCCCTAACATGGATGCTATTATAAGAATGATACCACAAACAAAGGAAACTCCACTGGCAACTTGAATTCTCTTGGCCATCTTGGCTGCATCGTCATTACCTATTAAAGCTATAGTTTCCACTATTGAAGAATTTGAAGTACTTGTAAAGTTAAAAGGCACATTCATCTCAGGAGAAGCATTTGACGTAGGCTCCAATACATAGTTTGTATCATTGACACATACAGGTAGTGTATCATGTAATAAGCTATTGTCATATTTGTCCAGAATTGTGGCAATCATAAGACTAAGGATTGCTATACAGCCCCAGGACAGCTGCCTGCCTGTTCCAAGAAAAAAGTAGGTAACGGAAGCAAAAAATGAGATATAAAGACCCACTATTGGAGGCAGTGTAGACAAAGCTGCAAATGCCATACCTTGTGGAATCATCATAACTCCAGATGTCAAGCCAGCAACGACATCATTTGGTAAATCTTCTTTCAGCTTATATGACTTGAGGGTTTTCACAATAGGAAGCACTCTCAGGAATGATTTCTTCACGCTACACGACGCAAGTTGTTTAGTTATGGCCCGGTGAATCACATTCTTCCAAATAACAGGTTCCTCTGGGTTTCTGAAAGCATCCTCAAAATCAACAAGCTTGGGATATTTTTCAACACTTGTATCATCTCCCACTAATTCCATGTTTCCTCTAATGTGCTGGGACATCAAGTACAGAAACTAGAGAAGAAATCAACAATATAAAAGTTATAAATATATGTGAATTATATATAAAAGTTGTCATTCAAGAAAAATAGCAGAAAGATAACTGTCTGTCACAAACTTCGCCATGTCTAAATAAATATTAAATCATAAATCTTCATAAGAGAGTCCGAAGTTCTGGTCTGAATGAGCCATGATTGCAGCAGAAGAAGAAGAACAGCAAAGATGGACATACAAAAAGATGTTTTTAAAAAATTAAACAATTTGAGGCTAATGATATTACATATGGCAGATAAGAAGTAAACATCATGTACGTGGCAGATGGTTACAATTATCACGTGTGGGTTTTATAGTGTAACAATATTCACATAAAAGAGAATAATAATCCTGTACCATCTCCACACTGAAGGTTGGCCACCATTGAGCATCACTACATTATTTTCCTTGCCTTGATGGTTCATGATGGTTAAAAAAAAAAAAAAAAAAAGAGCCCCCGCCATGCCAAGTGGCGTATAGGTAATATGGTGTTAGTGACAATAAATTTTAATTTGGTTAATGTGGTCGGTATTACGCCCGTGCTGCTTTACTTTCCCAGAAAAAAATCCGGTACCCATTTAAGGCTGGGTGAACCCGGAAGCCGTCAGTTGGGATCGAACCCTACCTCTTGTCCTTTGTAGTCCAGTTCACTAACCACTGAGCTATCGTGGCTCCCGGTTCATGGTGTAATCTCTCAATATTATCTGTCTACTTTAGTCTTTGTCAATTACCCCAAAAATCATGTGCCGAGGGTCTGTAAAATTTATGGTCACTAACACCATATTACCTATACGCCACTTGGCGTGACGGGGACACTTTACTTTTTTTTTTTTGTGTCTAAGTCAGCCTCCACCTTGTATTTTCCCTTACAATATGATTTTCAGGAAGTTATTATGTCACATTATGTGTCAATAAAATTTTATTTTCAAAATTTCTTGTTGAAATTGTATTAAATAGTTCTTTATCCATTTTCAGTTCTTTCAAAACTTCACTGTTTTCAAATCTCATCCACTTCTTCCAATTCTGTGAATCAGTTAATTATTGATACATACATTAACATTTATTATAGGAACTTTTTTCAACCACCCAATTTGGTCTGAAGGAAGCATGGACAACTCTCACTACGACTTGTCAACCTCTATCATTTTATCATGCTTCGTTTATTGCCATGTCCCCAATGGTACCTCTCCTTCGTTTACAAAATGGTGTCCTAGGTGAGGATGTTTAGTTCATTCCATTCATAGAACATCGTCTAACCTTTTCTGTTTTCTTCTCACTTCTTGGTTGATATTGTTAATGCTTCTTAGCTTGTGATGTGTTGATCCAAACTGATGTTTAGAATTTTCTTAAGACAGCAACTATCAAATCCTCTAATTTGGCTTTCTATCTCACCGTGGAATAGATATCCTGCATGCATTATTTATTATTATTATTATTTTTTTTTTACTTCTGGCGAAGTCCCTAGAGACTAGGAACTGCATTTTGCGTGTTGGTCCATTTTTTTCTGGCAGCCGTGTGCACAGAGGTCCCTCACAGCGCAGGCAGATAACTCCATCTTCTGAGGTACCCTTTTTTCATCTATGAGTAATTGACATTTCAAACCAGGCCTCACTGCTGAGAATAGCCACAGAGACAAATCATAAATAAAAATCCCAACTGGTGCAGCCGGGATTTTAACTCAAAATCTCTCATCTCGAGACCAATGTCTTACCCCTAGACAAACCTGTCCCAATGCATTATGTTGAAAATGGAGTGGGATCCTGATCTGATCAGGTTAAAGTATGGGGTGGAACAAACATTATGCAAAGCCATATTCTTGATCATTCCCACACCAATAAAATGTCACATAGGGCTTGGCGTGTTTTTCGCCATCCATCTCTATTTTGGGTGAGAAGTTCAATTTTATCTAATGAGTGTGTGTCTGCCAACTTTCCTTCATTATAAGTATTCTTTTTAGTGTCTCTTTAGACCTTCCTCTTTTTCTGTATCCTGATGTCTCCCATAGAAAAGCCTGTTTTGGAATTCTCTTGTTGTCTCTTCTCAGCACATGATGTTCATCTTCTTTCCTTAATTGTAGATGAGATCTTTGGTTGGGCGGCCATTTTTCTTATTTCAATAGTATGTCTTGAATTCATTCCGTTGTACACAGAGTATTTTTCTTAGGTATCTGTCTTGTTGTTGTTGTTATGGATCCAGCGACCTTTGAGCTGATGCCCTTCGGCCCAATGCCATGTAGTAGTATCTGCAGGTATTTTTAAGTTCTGCTGTTGTTCCATACAGAGTATTCCATTTGGAGGGTCTTTGAGGAAGTAGTGTTGTTCTAATGTCAGTGAGCTCAGGACATTGAAACAGGTGGTGTTCTACAGTTTCTTGTGGGTGATTACAGAGTAGACATACTGGGGTATGGTTTTGTTGTATTCTATTAATGTGGTTATTCAGCATAACATGTCCTGTTCTCAGTCTGAAGATGGTGGTTTGGTCTCTTCTTGTTAGGTTGTTGATGTTGTCTTGTGGAGTTGGTCTTGCCATATATTTAGAAAGCTCTCTCCCTGTTTTCCCTAAGGCCCATCCATTCAGCCACTCCTCCCTACTGTTGGAGTTTATGACTTGTTTGGCTGTGTCTAGTGTGATGGATGTATGTATCTCAGTGATAGTATCTGTGTCTGTTTGGATCCTCTCTTAGCTAATGTATCTGCCTTATCATTTCCTGATATATTTGAGTGTCCTGGGATCCATTGCATTACCAATCTTATGTTATGTGTTTCAATGAGTTTGTCTGTGTCTATGATAAGCTGTGTGAGTTCTGTTTTGTTCGTGTTGTTTTCCAGTGCTTGCAGAGCCGATTTGGAATCTGTAAATATAACTGTGTTTGTTTTCTTTGATGGTGTGGTATCGAAAATTGTATTTAAATGATAAATTGCTGTTTCAATAGCTGTTATTTCTACTTCATAATTGTTACAGACTTCACCACAAGGGCCACACATTTCTTCTGCTGTTCCATCTGGATAATGTATTAGTATTCCATATCCAGCTTTTGAAGTAGCGTTAGTGGCTGCACCATCTGTGTATATATGTATCCAGTCTTCTGGATAAGTATCTATTGTTTTCCTTGCTGCTAGTGTTACTGATACTGGGTCTGCTTTTTTACCTGTTCTGTTACATATCTCTACATTTATTTCAGGTTTTTTATAATTCGTACTTGGTGGCATTTCTTTGATGACTCTTGATGTTTGTAGTCATTTTTCAGGTAGATGGAATTTCTTTTGTATATTTGTAACATGTTGTAATACTGATATCTGCTTAATTCTTTGTTTTGGAGTCCATGTATCTACTAATTTTCTGTTAGGGTGGTCCTTCTCCATTCTTTTTTGTCTTTCATAGAGAACCATAGCGGCTTTGTTTCTCCTCAACTCTAAAGGTTCCACATTGCAGTGGATTTCGCAGGCTGCAACTGGAGTGGACCTCATTGCACCGCTGATGAGTCGTAATGCATTATTTTGTATCTTGTCCAGTGCCATGTTAGTTGTTTTGCTGCATGTCACTAGGAGCGAGCTAACATGATCCAAAACAGAGCAAACATATCCCAGATAGAGACTTCTAAGTGTTTCTTTATCTGCTTCCCATAAGGTACTGGAAAGCCTTTTCATTAGTTGAAGTCTTTGTGTTGCTTTCTTAGTGAGATTCTCTACGTGTTTCTTCAGGTTCAGTTGCCGGTCCAGTTGTATTCCTAAGTATGTAGGGTGTTCCTCTTTTTGAAGACTATTGTGTTGGAGATTGAGTTTGATGTTTGCCTTAACTATTTTGTTACTTCTAGGTATTACAGTGTTCTTCTAGGTGCCTCAGGTCTTTATTTAGGTGTGCTTCAGCTGTTCTAATATTTTCGTTAGTACTCCACATGACCAGATCATCCGCATAGAGAGCTTTTTTATTTATCAGGGTTTTGGTCAGATCATTGATATATATCAAAAAAGGGTACAACTGAGTGGTGATCCCTGTGGTAATCCTTCTTCTAGCACCTCTTTGTCTGAAATGGATTAATTTAGTTTAGTTTGTATTGTTCTGTCAACTAGGAAATATTTGACCCATTTGTACAGTTTCCCATGTATTCCGGCATCTCTCATCTTCAATAAAAGCCCCTTACGCCAGACTCTATCATAAGCCTGCTGCAGGTCTACTAGGATGGCTAGAGTATGTTGTCTCTTCTGAAATCCATCTTGGACCTGTTGTATTAACCTGAGGATTTGGTCTTCTATGTTATTGCCTGCCCTGAAACCAGCTTGTTCGTAGCACAGAGTATTAGAGGTTTCCAGATACCAATATAGTCTGCTATTGACCATGCTCTCAGCTATTTTACCTATGCATGATGTTAAGGATAGGGGACGATAGCTTCTGGGGTCATCTGGAGGCTTGTTCTTTTTGAGCAATGGCACTATATAAGCATTTCTCCATGTCTTGGGAATTTTGCTTTCTTTCCATGACTTGTTGATCAGTCTGAGTAATGTTTCTTTCCCTGACTTGCCGAGATGCTTTATCATCTCATTGTGCACCTTGTCAGGACCTGGGGATTTTCTACATTTTAATTTTCTTAATGCCTTTTCTAGTTTCCTCATGTTAAAATCTTCTTCAAATATTGCAGCATTTGTTGTTGGGGCTCTTTCAATTAATTTTAAATTATGTAGCTGAATTTTATCGCTATCTGTAAGTTTGTTCGCTCTGTTGACTGAAGCAAAGTAACTATTAAATTTTTTAACTATATTTTTTTTAGAGCTGATGATTTC
Organism: Megaustenia siamemsis; assembly: GCA_032433765.1. Taxonomy (NCBI): domain Eukaryota; kingdom Metazoa; phylum Mollusca; class Gastropoda; order Stylommatophora; family Ariophantidae; genus Megaustenia; species Megaustenia siamemsis. The sequence goes on along the minus strand of JAVIAB010000051.1, from coordinate 151,336,509 downwards.
ATTATTAAATTTTATTGGTTTAGGATTTGGTTCTCTTTTATCACCAGACAAATGTTACATAAGTCTCCATGCTTTATTTCCTTCATGTCGCAAATCGAGTTTACTGCATGTTTCTTGCCATTTCTCTTTCTTTGCTTTTTTAGTAACTAGTTTGACCTTAGCACTAGCTTTGTTATAGTTTATTTTATTATTCAAAGTTGGGTTCTGCTCAAGTATTGTTCTGGCTTTCTTTCTTTCTGATACTGCTGTCTCCAGTTCTGTGTTCCAAAATGGTCGATATTATGTTCTACATCCTTTAGGTATAGTTTGTTCTGCAGTGTTGAGTATTATTTGTGTGAACATCTCATTTAATTTTTCTACGCTGTTGTCTGTCAGATTGTTCAGGAGTTGGTCGGATTTTTCTTGATATAGCTTCCAGTCAGCTTTCTTGAAATTCCATCTCGTTCTCTGTTTTGTTTGGATTTTTGTTGTTTTTGTGTCTACTATGGTGACTATGAGTCTGTGATCACTGCCTATGTCATCAATAACTTCAATGTGGCAGTAGCTTATGAGATCAGCAGAGCAAATGGTCAGATCGGGTCTACTAAGGGAGAGATGAGCTCTATGTAGGAGAGTTGGTGTTGATTGTGTCCTGCATGATTGTAAGATTAGTAGGTATCTGTCTTCAAAAGGATTTAGTTTTTTCTCAGTCTCTTTTGATGTTTTCCAGCTTTCACATGCTTATGTAAGTATTGATAAGACGTTTGAGTTTAATATTCTACATTTGGTTTTCTTGCATAGTACTTTTGCTTTCCATATTTTGTCCAGGTTTTTTTAATTCGTTGCTGCTTTTGCTATTCTGCTTCTGATCTATTCTTATATTTCACATATACAGCCATATTAGATGGAGCCATTATTTTCTTTCTCATTTGCCTTTCAGTTTTGAGGGGTGACAGTTTTTGGTCTTTTTCTATAGGGGAATCTCTCTTTTTCTGCCACATTTACTCGTTTTTATAATATTATTTTACCTGTCAACTTTTTTTAATGATGCTCTCTTGATGTTATATTTTTGTAACATTTGTTAACAGTTGTGTCGATAATAATTATTTTGTTTCAGTCTTGTCACATGGCCAAACTATTTAATCGTGTTGCTTCTATATATATTCTACTCTGGGCATGACTCTTAACTGTCTTCTTAGTTTTTTACTTCTAATTGTTTCTCTCAAGCTCATTCCATTACATCTCTACACATTTTCATTTCAGTGATATTTATCTAATTGATTATTTAATAATCTGGTGTTGAAATTTGATATTAGCAGCTCACTGGTGGGATGAAGAATGTGTTCAGTGCTCTTTTTGTCTCTATTGTGATTTCCTTCTTAGCAATAACAGTGGACTACACTGTATATTAAGCCTATTTATGCTGCATATTTGCTGCTTTCTAACCAAACTATCCAGGTATTTGAATTCAACTACTTATCTATCCCCTATTTTTAGGTTAATGTGTCTTTCTCTTGCAATATTCATTATTTCTGTTTTATACCAGATACTTGACTGCATAGTTAAATTAATGATTTGATAGGCAAGTACTCATGTATCACACATAATGAAATACTAGGTCTACAAAACAGAGATAAAGTAAAATCCCTGACAAACATTACTGTAAATGATAACAGTAATTGTCTCTATTTGACACATTTACCAACACCAACAAATATCAATGTAGCAAATGATATATATATATACATAATAATAAATTAAACAATAAATAATATGTGCATAATATATACCACATTTACATGCTCTGTGTGAGCATGCCAAAATTACGGGATTAATGGCTATTTTCTGTTTGTTTGGATATGGTATCTTTATGTAAATGTTTATTGCAGTAGTAATTATTTTCCCTGTCAGTTTCACAGTATTTACACTGTGTCATGAAGACAATTACACAGTTCTACTGAACATAAATTTAACTGATGATATTACTGGTTGGTTACTTTACAAACTGTTCAACAGGCACAACCCAGTAAAAATACACAAGCATATTGTACAATATGTGTGGACTGCACAGACAATACTCCATACATCTATTCAATCAATAAAAATCCTCTTCTTGGTGCACATAATATAGGTGCCATGGATGAGGTCTCTATCCATATTCTTGGTTTTCTCAATCTCTCTACTCTCTGCAGTCTAGGCTAAGTTTTTTGTGGTGGTTTCCTTCCACGACTTCTCTTCTCCAAATACTCCTAGCTTGAGCCTTCTTTGTGGGTTTCATGAGAATACCTGTCTTGCTATGCAAACTATGCTGGATTCAGGCTTTGTTGTATGTGTCCAGTCATTCTACATTGATAAGTTGTTATTCAATTCAGTCTGTTCATTATTTTATCTTCAGTTTCTGAAATGGCTCCCCCCTCCCCATTTTTTTTTTCTCCTATGAGAATATAAGGGCAAAAGGAGTTGGAATGTGATAGGTCTCATAGTCATTAAGTCATAGGCCTATTTTACTAAATATATGATAATAATGGCAAGGAAAGTCAAGACGTGGGGAAGGAGAGCAGATATAAATATTAGAACAGAGCTGGAAACAGTGGACACTCATATGTACACTACAGTGTGGGCCAGACCACAACCAACTACTATAGATAAGTAAATCTGTTGTTGGCTGTAGCAGACCTTGCGATGGATTATCATGATTATTCAACGATTATCACAAATCGAATAGACAAGATTCATTCATGAATTGAAGGCATAACAAATAAGAGGGCATGTTTTATATCAAGCTATATAAGACTATAGACTATAATAGACCTACACTCCTACAGCCTAAACCATCACATGATCATGGACTGCTTCTTGTCCGTTGAGTTAGTTAAAAAAATAAAGTTTTAAAAAGACTGAACAATATCGACTTATTAGACTTAAGAAGATCGAACACCACAGCCTTCAATCAAACTATGGCCTGGTTTTAAAGATGAGAAATTACAAACTGCAAATAATAAACTTAAAACTTCACTAGACGACAGGACAAGTCAAAATATGATTAAATATGAGATGTTTACCTTCCTTTTGTATAAATAAAGAAAGTAAACGAACGTGAAACGAAGAAATACATGTGATGTAGTCATGTCCTACCTACTATAAAATAAAATACTTGACCCGAAGTACAAAAAAGTCAAAGGATTTACTTAAATTTGAATGTCTCATTTAAGTTGGTCCGACAGTTACACTTCAGTTTTTTCATTGAAATCATTCCATTAAAATTATTGAGTAAACTTCACTACACTACTACACAGTTACAGTAGTTGAGTAGTACAGACAGTTGAGACAGCCTACAGCAGAGTAACACAACACACACCCAGTGCCACTGCACTACAAATATAATCTAAAGAAAGTCCTGCGACAAATCACACACTATAACCAAAACTCACTGTGGACACGTGTTACTATCTCAAGTAGTTTTCCTAACTGATGCCTGCTAAATACATAATTAATTTCAAAATAAAATCAGTATTCCAACTTGGGACAAGGTCTGTACCCGATAACCCGTGCCGTTACGGACACGGTCGCTATGTGGAACCAGCAGCGGTCGACACAAGAGATGAGTTCGCTCCTGCACGTCACGTGGTGGCTCAAACTAAACCATTCATTTCCATTGGTTGAAAGCTTCCAGGTTTCCCCGACGTTTTCCACATTTTAGCCAATCAGAAAAATCCTGGCTTATTACCTTATACCGCCATCTAGCGGCAGTGCAGCTATAGGCACAGGGCGAAATGAAGAAAAAAATAAGAAGAAAGTGGATACTAAACACGAAGGAATAGACCTGGGGGCAGTTCAGAGCTACAGCTACCTTGGATATACTGTATTATAAACACTGATGGACAATGTACAACTAAAATAAACAAATGAATAGGACGGGCAAAAAAAAAAGAATTGTAATGCCATGAAAAATATAATCAAGTACCGGGCCTGCTGGCGTAGGTGATCATGTCTCTCCACAACTTTCGATCTCGACAGCTATTTATCATTTCTGTTGTTGACCTTCTGCCAAGCCATTCTCTTAAGCTGTCTGGTATTTTTTCTCTTTGCTTCCCTCTATCTCTTTCGTCCCTCAATTTTCCCAGTCGTTACAATATATTCCAGTTGTTCTCTTCTCATTACATGGCCAAAAAATGATGATTATTTCTTCCTAATATTGGAAATTAGCTCTCTTTTTGCTTTGACCTCTCTCAGGACATCTTCGTTACTCTTCTTAGCTGTCCATGGTACTCTCAACATTCTTCTGTAAAACCACATTTCTACAGACTCCAGTGATTTTCTTGTTTGATGTCATATTGATGAAAAATACACTAACATCAAAACAAATAATGCCAGGGCTAAAACTAAGAATAGCAAAATGTTATATCATCTCAACATTCCTGTATTGTGTAAAAACATGGACATTAGACAAGAAACAAAATAGAAAATTCAAACCTTTGCAATGTGGATTTATAGAAGAATTGGGCGGAAAGGAAAGAAAACAAATGATGAAATCTTAAAACAACTAAACATAAAAAGGGAACTATAGTTCGTTCATAAATTCCTGCCCACAAAGTTGATCAATTATCTCGGAAAACTGTTTGATGAATTTCTGTAATTCTTTTTCATGAAATCATATTTTTTTCACAGACCTTCAGATTTTGTAACATTTAAGTACAAAGGTAGTCTGAATTTTGTACAAATCGTTTTTTGTTATATAATTTCAGGAAAATATCAAACTGCGTGCTCTAAACATTAGATTTTACTGTAAATTATGTTAATTTTCTAACAATGCAAGCCAAAGGCGTATCCGTATTACATTGAATAGTAATATAACCGACCCCTTTTAGATTCCTTGCAAAAGTGCATGTACATTGTACAATAACACAGTTACCTTTTGCATAGTAATGAATTTACACTTTAAACTCTTCATAGTTTTAAAAATCAAGTAGTCACTTCACAACAGCTGACAAATTATCACACATACAGGAATATTCATTAATAGTAAATATTTTGTCAAAATACGCCTCTGGACCAATTTAACAAGAAACCGGAAATGAAATTGCTAAAAAAACATCGGAGTTGCATACGTCTTACAAGTTAAAAGTGCGAAACGGTGCTAAGATTGTGTGGTGTGCACGTGAAATTTATCTTTTTAATTGGTGAGTTGATTACAGCATCCCTCACTACTTCGCGGTTCATTTATCGCGGCCTCAGTACAACGCGTATTGTTCAAAAATTCAAAATTGAGGAATTATGACGCGAAAGTTGCCCGCACGCCAGCAGAAGGCAGGAGTGCCCACACAATTCAAAATCCACGTCTCTGATTGGCTGCAGCATCCCGCCATTTGATATCCCTCCCGACTCGTAAGCTGATTGGCCTAGACGTTTCCCCACTTTCGCTCTCATACCCAGCGAAGGCGACCGCGCTCCGCGCTCATTCAAATCAATGTTTGAGTGATGCTTAGTCTCGAGTGTGCTAATTTTTGCTGTTTTCTTGTGTCTTTTTGTGCAAAATAGTGCTTGTGACGCCCTTGAAAACTCATAGACGTCCTCCACCCTCTAAATCCTCTAGTGAACCCAAGAAGAAGAGAAAAATGATGACTGTGAACGAGAACGTTAATTTATTGGACATGCTTAAGGCAGGCCATAGCTATGCATCTGTTGCACGACATTACGGATTGAACGAATTCGCTACATTAAAAAAAATGAAATGAATATCCGTAAAACTGCCTCGATATCGTTCTCCAAGGACAGTAAGAGAGTTGTGACTTCTCGTAATAAGCGAATTGTAAAAATGGAGAATGCCTTATCAGTGTGAATATTGGACTGTCGGGAAAAGAAGATTAGTCTCGATACCAATATGATTGGGACTAAAGCCAAAGCCCTGTCTGATAGCCTCGTTCCTGAAGGAGAGTTGAACTAAGACGACGACGAAAATGAACCTCAGCCTGGTACCAGTGCCTGATCCTACCCTACGAGAAAAACGTAGTTTTGTTGCCAGCAAGGGCTAGCTCAAGAAATTCAAGAGGAGATTTGGCCTTCGCGGCGTTCCCTTGTATAGGGTGGCCTCCTCGGCAGACCAAGAGGCAGCTCTTCGTTACGTCGAGGAAGAGTTTCCGAAGATAATTGACGAGGGTGGTTATCTCCCGGAGTAGGTCTTTAACATGGATGAGACTGGCCTCTTCTGGAAGAGGATGCCGTCCCGATGTTCCTTTACAAGGACGAATTGAAGAGGCCAGTGTTCAAGGCCCACAAAGATAGAGTGACCTCCTCATGTGTGGGAATGCTGGGGGCTTCATGCTCAAGCCCGGCTAATTTTCAAGTCCCTGTATCCTCGGGCTTTGAAAAACAAAACAAGCCTTGCTGCCCGTCTACTGGATGCACAACAAAAAGGCATGGATAACAAAAGCCCTCACGCTCGACTGGTTCGTAAACTGTTTTATCCCGCAGGTAAAGCTGTACCTCGCTGAAAAGGGACTGCCCTTTAAGGTCGTCCTCTTCTTGGACTGTGCAGGAGGACATGCAACCAGTCTCCATTATGACGGGGCCCAAGTGGAGTTCCTGCCCCCCCAACACCACTTCCCTTATACAACCATGGATCAGGGATCATTCAGGCCTTCAAGCCCCTCTACACGAGGTCCACGATGGAGGGCCTCATCTCCTCCATCGACGAAGACAACGTGGCCTTCAGCCTGAAGAACTATTGGCGGGGATACAACATGGCGTGGCCTTCAGCCTGAAGAACTATTGGCGGGGATACAACATGGCGTGGCCTTCAGCCTGAAGAACTATTGGCGGGGATACAACATGGCGTGGCCTTCAGCCTGAAGAACTATTGCGGGGGTACAACATGGCGTGGCCTTCAGCCTGAAGAGCTATTGGCGGGGGTACAACATGGCGTGGCCTTCAGCCTGAAGAACTATTGACGGGGATACAACATGGCGTGGCCTTCAGCCTGAAGAACTATTGGCGGGGGTACAACATGACGTGGCCTTCAGCCTGAAGAACTATTGGCGGGATACAACAACGTGCCTGGTCAACATTCATAACGCTCTTAATGAGATGAAAGAGCAGACACTGATTGCAAGTTGGAGGAAACTGTGGCCAAAAAACGTCACCCTTGACTAGGAGGGATCTACGCGTGACGAAGTTCAGCACTCCGCCCTAGATAAGGCTGTGAGGCTGGCTCGGTTGGTAGCCACTGAAGGGTTCTCCGACATGACGACGTAAGAAGTGAACACACTGATCGAGTGCCACTCGAACCCCCCCAACCGACGAGGAACTCGTAGAAATGACAAGATCGGCGAGTGAGGAAGAAGAGGAGGTAGCTGACGACGGTGACGACAATGAACATAAGAACGTGGCCTTACCTTGGAAAACCTGCAAGAGCTCTGCAGCATAGCACGGACTCTGTAACAAAGGGCACAAGAAATCGACAACATGGCCAGAGCCGTAGAATTCAGTAACCGTATTGACGTGTAATGGCGTTGTACAAGGGCATCTTTGCTCAGAAGAAAAACAACGGTGACAACTTCCCATCACGATGTTTCTTGTGTGCCGAAAATGTTCTGCAGAAGATCCTCCTGCTGCCTCTACGCCGCCTCCTGCTGCATCTATGCCGTCTACTGCAGCTACCCCAGCTCTATCCGAAGCTGCCCGCGACGATCCAGAGCCCCTAACACCTGACGAGGAGGAGTCATCTGAAGGAACAGTAAAGCTCTCCTTCTTCTTCTTTCCTTCCTCATCTGCCTTTCAGCGTCGAGAGGAGATATAATTTGTAATCTTTTGCTCTCTGTTCGCCTCTGCTGCTGTTATGTTTCCTAGTGCTTCAAATATTCCATCGACCCATCTTTTTCGTGGTCGACCCTTGGGTCTGGTGTTCTCACAACGTTTGTTGAAGGTTCGTTGTGTTGTGTTTTGTTTTTTCTGCCTTATCACGTGGCCAAACCATTTTATCTGTTATTTCCTTATATATTCTATGGCGGGGGCTATTCCTAGCTTTTTTCTCAGTTCTTCATTTCTGATCTTATCTCTCAGACTGTTTCCTGTCATTCGTCTAACACATTTCATCTCTGTAGAGGTTATTTTTCTTATTGTTCTTGCATCTAGGGTCCAGGTCTGGCATTTGTAGCACAACGTTGGGATGAATATTGTATTGTATAGTGCTCGCTTTGCCTCCAGAGTTATTTCCTTGTTGGACAATAGTGGTGATAACTGTCCGATGATTTGACAAGCTTTGTTGCATCTTGATTCTATCTCTGCTGTTTGAGAATTATCGTTTGTCATTAGACTTCCTAGGTATTTGAATTCCTCTACTTGTTTTATTTGTAAGCCTTCTATAGTTATGTTGATGTTCTGTTTATTTTTGGCGACATTCATGACTTCTGCTTTGTTGATGTTGATTTTCATGTTGTATTTTGTGACTGAGATGTTGAGTTTGTTAAGTGTTCTTGTAAGTCTTCTATTGTTTCATGTATTAGTGCCTGATCGTCTGCAAATAAAAGCTCGTTGATCTCCTCTGTCTCTGGTGGGTTGGCTAGCTTGCATATATGGTCCATGTATGTAATAAACAGTAGGGGTTATTGGTTATGGAAGGCCTCGGTATCACTGCGAAAGAATTAAAATCCATAATTGCTCAATCGCCCGTTCCAGCGTAATCATCCGAATTAATATCTCATCTCCCAAACAAAGAAAGGTAACTGTAGTCCCCATCGTAGCATTCTCAGCACACACCAAAAGACATAAGGCGAAACCGCGCAGAAAGTGAACACAGCCAACTGTTCCCTGTCATACGATATCATCATTCATCGTAAACAATTGGAATATCGAAACATTATCAAAACGGATGAGACACACAGCTCACGGTGTGCACAGAGGACTTAACTCAGTAGCTCCTGCAACAAGCCGGACTTGGAATATGAGGAAACTGCAACAAGGAACACTTTTCAGACAGAGCCTTCAATGGTTCCTGCCGCCTATCCACCATATACTATGGAAGTTCACGTCCTCCCGAAAATAATGATCGTCATATTGAGAACAAAAAATGTATAGCGCTTGATGATGTTAGGACATCGTTCTTGACTCCAACCGAACATATAAACACACTAGCTCGTTTCAAAACATTTGCCCAACTTCAAAACGCTATTACTCTCTAACCGTTTGTTAAATACTTTTGAAATTTTCCAAATGTTATTAGAATGCAAAAGACCCTTTAAATGTATATTTAACAAATATCTTGCAGCTGCAGTTTTCTTAAAGCGGCGATATTTCTTTGATGTTTGTGAAAATTGTAAATTATGAAGCCCTAAAGAATAGAAATTACCGTAGTTGCTGGTCTACGATTAATTTTCACTAGGTAAAGGCGTGGCCGTAATGGGGAAATAACTGGATAAAACAAAACACCAGGAGAATTATTGTCTGCTCAGTTCGAGGACGGACGATAATAATATCAAGGTATACCTGTATGTCCAATTCATAGTTGTGTGGTCCTGAAAAGGACCGTTTGTTGAAATAATTTAAGGTAATATAGGGGCCAACATTGTGGGGGCTATATACTTTCATTCTGAATCAGACGAGTCTAAAAGATTAATAACTGTTTGGGGTTGAACATTCCACAAACCATCATTGGTTTCTATATTCCTCTTCCTGTTTTAAGACGTGGTCTTCACATTTAGCCCAATAATCTTTGTCTATATTTAATAAAGCGAGATTAGCAAGAGTCTTTACATCGCATATTTTGAATGTTGTATTTTCATCTGCCACTTGTCCTTTTAATTTTGCCCAGATTAGTTCTATTGGATTTACATGAGCATGGTAAGGTGGCAGCCTCAAACTTATATGACCGTGCTCTTGGATAATCTTATCTATTTGAAAAATCTTTGTCCTCTGTTTTTGCTTTACTAGAGATAGTAATTCAGGTTTTAAGTACATGTTATTAAATTGTATGTGCTCCTTTGTGAGCCATATCTTAATAGCATCTTTTGTACTGGATGACGTCGGGACTTTATCTTCAAGTGCAACAATGTTGTAGTACGCTGCATTGTCCATTATTAGGTAAGATGGTCGATCTAGTGCTGGGAGAACAGAATTTTCAATCCAATGTCTAAATATGTGACCATTCATCTCAGAGTGATAATCCCGATTGTCTATGGATTTTTGAAAGAAAATTAGCTCTGCATTCTGTATTAGTCCATGTTGTCGACTACCTGCATGAGCAATTATCAAGCGCTGTCCTTTGCTGCTAGGTATTAATCTCTTAATCTTTCCATCTGATGACTGCCATTCCCTTTGGTTAGTGTGGTGAGCATTGATCCATGTTTCATCCAAGTACACAATATCATAACCTTGCTTGCGCACCTCTTTTACTTCACGTAAGTACTTGCTTCTCATGACTACTTTATGTGGCATCTCACAGATGATGTTTCGTCCATTGGAATACTTTCTGAATGTAAAGCCTGCAGCTCTCACATTCCTCCATAATGTAGACTTTGATATTTCAATACTGTTGTTCTTTTTCAGCGATACTTTTAATTTTCTTATTGTAACAGTTTCATTCATACCCAACATTTTGCGAATTTCACTTCTAATAAGTTCACTGTCGAAATTATCCAACATTTTTGCTCTTCCTTGTGATTTTCTATATTTGGAACATTGACGGTCACGTGCTTGAATCCAGCGATTAAATGACCGTTTAGATAAATCCAAAATGTGTCTTGTCCTATTCTCTGGGTTTTCTAAAGAATGAAATAATCTTCCTCGTTTAGCCTCTTTGCAAAAATAGTCATACATTTTTATTGCGATGTTTTGTAAACTGTAGAATTTCATTTTAAGACTCATGATAATGTTATTGTTCCACGTTACGCCGCTGAATGAACGGAAATGGAACACACAATGTCTCGTGTTTACTACAAGTGTCTAATTGTGTCAGCCAACTCACGCGGAAAGCGTGAAAAATCGTAAATTGGACCGTCTATGGATTTGTAATCGCTATTTTTAACTAAATACTGTAAACACTAAGTTTTGACTACATCAATGGGTCGTTATAAATTTATATAAATCAAATAAGCAATAATAATAACCAAATGTTTGTTTTTAATGAAATTAATTCCCTGTTGGGTTCTAATCATTATAACTATACATGCAAATTTTGAAAAAATTACAAAAGCGGTTTAAAAGATATTGATTTTTAAAGTTGGGCACGACTTATGAAACAAACTATAGTCGTCGAACTATTCCCGTCACACATCAAACAACAGACCCTGCGGTTAGCGTACAACGAACGAAACACGGTGCAAATTCCCCAAAGAAGAAAATCTTCGGTCGACTTGACGGAACAATCCATTGCGTTTCAGCATGTAAATAACTTGCGTCAAATAATTCCAGCGTCGCCATTGAACAGTACTCAATATCACAGTAGGGGGGATAGTGCGCATCCCTGTCTTACACCTGATCTGACTTCGAAGTGATCTGTGTAGCCGCTGCTGTTCTGACCCTGCAGCTGCTGTTGGCGTAGAGACTTTTATAAGGTTGGTTAGATGTTGTCCGTATGTTGTTAGTATGTCCCACATTTGTTCTCTGTTTACTCTGTCGAATGCTTTTTCCTGGTCAATGAAGGCTATGTATAAGTTTTGATTGTATTCTGTCGTTTTTTTTTCTGCAAGCTGTTTTAATGTGAATAGTGCGTGCCTGAATGAATAAACATATAAATGTTCTCTTTTTCTTTTCCCTTTCCGGCGTCACTACCACAAACAATAACAAAACTTGAGAGCGTACGATCATCTATAACTGTTAAGTTCTACCTGGCAAATACATGTTGCAGCGTTGGTTAGGAAACGTATACGAGTTAACTCATTCACTGTTCTTTGACAATGGGGTAGTTAGAATTAGGTCACGCACACAAACACACACACACTCACAGATTGAAAAACAGGTTTCGTAGTGAGTTTGAGGAACAGAAACACACACACGAACACACAATATAGTGCGCGCGTGTGTGTGTGATTGTATGTGTGTGAGGTAGTCATACACCGAGAGAAACTTCATATTTAATTGCTAGTTTATGGCGATATCTGCATTCGTCCTCAGTACGAGTAATAATAATAATAATAATTTAATAATTATAATTAATAATTAAATATATTATTTACCACTTTTAGTTAAGCTTAATAACTGTGTCCTACTCATTTCGATTTCTGTTGATTGTGAATGATCCTCACACGTGACCTCCTGTTCTTCGCCGTTACCAGAGATAGCTAAACACCGGATCTCACTTTCCAGAGATTGGGGGAGGGTCACGGATTCCAAGTTTAAATTCCAACCATTTGTGTCAGGATTCGAACCCCGGACCTGCTTGTCCAGAGGCCGACGTCTTATCTTTAGACAACCCAGAACGTGAACTGTGGATTCAATTTTTTGCCTGGTGACTGAATTGGGGGAGGGGAGAGAGTGAGAGAGAGAGAGAGAGAGAGAGAGAGAGAGAGAGAGAGAGAGAGACTGGAGGTTATTTTTCTTCAAAACTTTGTGTGCTGCTGATGGTATTTCTACTCGGGTTGCCTGGTCGGGCAAGTCTGCTTTTTGGCAATTGTCCTAACAAGACTTTCTGACGAATCTGCTATTGTTCCTAAACGCAAGAGTTTTAGTGGTGATCAAAGTCTGGAAATAAACACTACACACAATGATAATGTAAGCAGTTCTTTCTCAGCGATAAACTTTTGTCATTAGTACCCACATTTAGCATACACAGTACTGATATCACCATCATCATTGAGTGCCGTCTCCGCATCGAAGGTTGGCTACCATGAAGTCCATTCCGCTTTGTCTATTGCTTTGATGGCGCAAGCTGCCATAGGCCGAATGAATCATTTCAGGGGAAGAGGTATGTTTACTGCACCCGGAACCAAATCACAATCAACAACAGAAACAAGAAAAAAACAAAAACAAAAAAAAACAAGAACAAAAGATGGTCCGATGCAGGATCGAACACGTATTCCTCGGCACAGGTTGTCTTGGTCTGCCTCTGCCTCTTTTACCTTGTATTTTCCCTTCCAAATTACTTTTAGTGGCTGCGTTGTCTTTTAGACAGAGAATTAACTACAAGAAATGATAGACATAATAGTAAAAGAAAGCAACAAGAAAGGTCTCAGTCTGAATAGTAAGAAAACAGAAGTAATGGTCATATCGAAGAAACATTCATCACCATCATGCAGCAGAAAAATAAACAGGACAAATCTGAAACAAGTGTAACGCGTCAAATACTTGGGCAAAATAATAACATCAGATGGGAGATGCACCATCGAAATAAAAAGCAGAATAGCTCAGGGCAAAATAGAATTTCAAAAATTAAAAACGTCTTATACAACAAATCTATGCCAATAGAAGTGAGAAAAAGTGTTCATCGGTTCTATATAGAACCAATTGTTACCTATGGAAGCGAATCATGGACAAACAAACGAAAAGGCGATTAGAGGCCACAAACATGGGATTTCTCAGAAGAATGTTGAAAGTTCAACGGACAGCTAAAAAGACCAAATGGGACATTCTCAAAGAGGCCAACACAAAAAAGGGTGATCTTTAACATCATAAATAAATAGTCAACATTTCCCGGCACATCACGAGAAGAGGAAAGTTGGAATACTTTGTTACAACTGGCAAAATACAGGGGAAGAGAGATATCGGACGACAAAGAGAGAAGACACTATATAGCTTGGTGTCATGGCATGGAAAACAATCAACAACATAATTGATATGATACACTGTTGATAGAAGATTGAGGAAGTACATGATTGCCTACGCCAACTGGTATGGCACATGAAGAAGATGATGTGTCTTTTAACAAGCCCCAACAATTCTCATTCGAATTGTGTTTAATAGTTCTCTTTTGGCACTCTTCCTCGTCTTTCCTTCCTCATTTGCCTTTCAGCGTCGAGGAGATATAATTTGCGGTCTTTTGCTGTTCTGTTTTCCTCTGCTGCTGTTATGTTTCCTAGTGCTTCTAATATTCCATCGATCCATCTTTTTCGTGGTCGACCTTTGGGTTTGGTATTCTCGCAACGTTTATTGGGGCTCGATGTATTGTGTTTTAATCACTCTGCCCCTGTCAGCGGCCAATCCATTTTATCTGTTGTTTCTATATGTATATTTTATGGCAGAGCTGTTCTTAGCTTTTTTCTCAGTTCTTCATTTCTGATCTTGTCTTTCAGGCTGTTTTCTGTAATTCGTCTAACACATTTGGTCTCAGTTGAGGTTATTTTCTTATTGTTCTTGTATCTAGGGTCCAGGACTGCATTGGTAGCACAACGTTTGGATGAAGATTGTATTCATTGTATTGTAGAGTGCCCGTTTTGTCTCTCTTGTTGGACAATAGTGGTGATAGCTGTCCAATGATTTGACAAGCTTTGATGTACTTTGAGTCTATCTGTGATGTTTGTGAAATGTCTTTTTGGTACTGAACTGATATAACGATATTTTAATAATTAGATCAGTTAAATCATAAAAAGATGAGATTTATTCTATATAAACATCACGATTACGCCACTCCTCGCACTTGTTTTTCCTCCTTTACCCCAGGCCAGGATTTCCCAATTCTAGCCAATCAGAAAAATCGTTGCATGTTTATTATTTTTAAGGAGTAGCACGCGCCATCTTGCGGTGCTGGGATAAACAAAAATGGCGGACGAGCAGGTGATTACAATTTGAAAACAAACCTGCATGTTGTTTAGTGAAGGAGGTCACATGTGAATGAAATTTGTCACACAATAACGAAAGATAAAAAATAAATTAGATTCACTTGTATAAAGTCTGTTTTATTAAGTTTACTGTCAAATATCAATGGAAATATTTAAAATATTATTTAATAAATTAAACTAAACATTTTTTTTTTGCTTTGCCTCATCTCATGCCTCATTCCTTTGAGTTTGAGATTATCACTGTACGAACTATATATATACATATATATATATATATATATATATATATATATATATAATAATAATATAGTATAATAGTCAATAGTCTGTAGTTGTATTTTTATTAAATACTTTTTAAATTAATTTTTTTATTACAAGTAAATTATAGTAAGATTAGATAAATTATTGTAATATTACATTAGTTTAAAAAAAAAAACTTTTTAAGTCTTAATTTTAATAATTTTATTGTGTTTTGTTTTGTTATAAGATTTTAAGAAGTCATCTTTAAATCTGAACTACTAAGTTTAGTATGCTAGCCTTTATAATAGAAATCAACATTTTAAGAAACATTCATAAATTAAAATGCACAATCATAGTTAATACTACAGTAACACTAATACTACACTACTACAGCAAAGACTGAGAATAATACAGAATAAACACTGCAGCAAACAGCAGTCATTCAATCATTCATTATTCCAAAATTATTCACAATAAATCATGGTGGTTGCCATGATTGTGTGTATAGTGTGATGTGATGATCCAGTGGTTTTGAGTGACTGCTGTGAGAATGTCCTGCATAATCATAATGTTTTTATGGTTATCATTAAGTACTATACCTTGGTCTTCAGGCTTAGGATAGGTAATCCTGTCTCTCCACATCTTTTTATCTATATATACATATAACATAACTGTTTATCTGAGCTCTGTTCTTGAGTTCATACCAAACTATTACTATATATTTTCTCTCAGCCTAATGATAAAATAAATCAAAGTTGTGTATACTTTGTAATATCACCACATTTATTTAATCTATTCTAAAATTATCATCAACAATAAAATACTTCAAATTGTAACAAACTATGAATATCTGGGATCTAGTAACTAACAATGGACACTGTCACCAGATTCTCCCAATCCGTTTTGCTGATAGAATGGTAGAGAATTCTCTCAGGGAAGCCCGCATACATCTCTAAGTCTCACTTTTTGTCTGCCTTTATTTTTTTTTCCATCCTAAATTTACATACAATAATTTTTTTTTGCAAATATGATTGTTGTTGATTCTTATGTGACCCAAGCACCTTAGTCTCCAACTCTCAGGTGTTACCATCATGAATGAATGCTTTGCTCATTACAAGTGTGTGTGTTGATTACTTTATCCTGGCATTTGGTGTTCATTGTCTTGTGTATTATGTAAATATACAAGATAGCTGTTTACCTTTTCTCTTTGCCTACAAAGATAGTCCAAGTTTTTGATCCATACAGAAATGTGCTAAGCACAAGGTTTTAAAAAATTAGAATTCCTTGTCTTGAGTGTTAGTTTTGTGTCAGCCCATGTTCTTTGCTTGAGTCTGCCAAATGCTGGAGCTGCCTTCCTATTTGAGTATTTATCTCACCATCAAATTATGTGGTGGTTGTGACCAGATGATAGCAGATTTTAAAGGGCTTTAATTGTTATAGTTGAGGGCTATGTTCCTTGTTTGAGAGCAGCAGTTTTCTAGACACTTCTAGACAAGGAGAAGCAGTTGAATGATCTAACCAGATTGTCCATCATTGACGCAGAACAAATTCATCTGGGGTAAAGTGTTAGATCACCAGCATTTAGAAGATTTTTGATTAGGACTTCAGTTGTTTTGGATTTTGCTTTAGCTAAATTAAATGAGTTATTGGATCTTGTTCTGATGTAGATGTCTCCAGAGATTGCTTCAAAAGCATTTAGTAAAATAAAGCAGAAAGTTTCTGAATAGGGTAGGAACAAGAATACATACTAGACTCCATTGAAGGACATAGATGATCTGCCATCAAACTGAATAGTGGTCGACATGTTGTGAAATGACTTTATCATCTTGAGTAATATAGATGGGCAACCAACATACTCCAGCACCTGCTCTACTCTCAGTATCAGATGTCTTTGTGAGATTAACAAGGACAATAAAATAGGTCTTCCCTGCTCCTTGGTTTTCTCCTGTATAGAAATTGTAAATGACCAGTAACACAATGCTTCTGCAGTCTGAAATCTATTGTATCATTTCATTGCTGAATTCGAGTGAACTATTGCAACTGTGTGCTAACTATCTATGTATGTAATTGTAAATAAATTACTTTTTTTTCTACATAACATTTTTGTTGTTGTTTACTATCTCATTTACATTATAAACTATCTTCACGTCAGTGGCTTTATAAGACTATATTTAATACGAATGTAAAAACAATCTTCTTATATGGCCCAGGGTCATAGATATTAATAATATGAATAAACAAAAATTATAAATATTTGTAAACAACTGTTAGAGGTAAATTCTGACAACAGGTGGTATGACAAGATCAGAAATGAATATGTGGGAAAGAACTGAATAAGGGCCAGTTGAACAACTAATTACGAATAAAAAATGATATTGATTGGACACACACAAAGAAAACCTGATGCCAACATAACAAGACAAGCATTGTCATGGAACCCGCATGGAAAAAGAAAGCCAGGATCCCCAAGGAATACACGGAGAAGAGAAGTTATGGAAACCCTCAAGAACATTGGCCTAGACTGGGGAGAAGTAGAAAAAATCTTAAAGAGCAGGGATGGATATGGAGACCTATTATCGTCTCGGAAGTTCCCCATATAATAATATTTATGTATTATTATTTGTACCCACCATGGATATGGAGACCTTGTCTGCAGCTTATGCTTCAAAAAGGGTCTAAAGGGCCTGTATTAAATTAATGTCACTGACCTAGATGTTACATCCTTGTATGTTACCTACATTCACTCATCCACTGAATACATTGCCTATAAGTCTGGACTCCTCAGTGTGAATGGCAACCATAGAGTGCCTTTAGGTCATGCATTTGAACAAAACAGGAAAACCCACTTTCCACCATTTGGTGAAGCCATAGCTATCCTGGACTCTACCATGAAGGCATTAAGAGGGAATCCTGGGAAACCAATTGATAATGGAAATAAATATAGAGTGTGAAAAATGCCAAGGAAGTTAATTGAAGGCACAAGGTATAAAATGTATGATTATGATGGAATATCTTTCTGGGAAATAATGAATACATAACAAGTTAATTTTTTGCTATTGGTTCTCTGTTATACTCACCCATGTAAAATAAAAAGATGTGCAGTGTATGGACATATAATTTACTTTTCGTTACTAATAAATCGTTATTACAAATTACGGTGGAGAGCGGGTGGCCGAACTGATAACTTGCCCGGCTCTAAACCAGGAGAACACAGTTTCAAATCCTGGTAGGGTGAACATTTTTTTTTTGGGAGTGAAATAAAAACTCAGACTCAACTCCTCGTAGTGACCGCACTGGAAAAGCAGCCTTTATTCTCCAGCCCTATATTTGCACCTGGCAGACCCCAGTAAATGAAAATGTCGTAAGATAGATTTAAAAAAAAAAAAAAAAAAATAGTTTCGAGTTCATATACTGATCTTTTTATTTGCTTTGGCCTCTTTAAAAATGTCTTTGATACTCTTTTGTAGCTGTCTACGGTAACAATCTTCTCTAAAATCATATATCTGTAGCCTCCAATAATTTTCTTGTCTTTTGTCAGATTATCAAGAATTCACTTCTTTTTGTGAAGACTGGCATGAAATAACAAATATATTTTCACATATATGATTTTTCATAATTTTTGAAGTAGTATTGTTATATATTTTGGGTTTTTACCATATTTAATCGACCGACCGAGGATTGAAAGAAGGAGATTAAAGCAATTACAGTTTTTACTCCTTTCCTTTGGTTTGAAATTTATAAAACATTTTTTTAGCATCCTATTTTTTCTGTTTTAACTTCTCCCCCCCCCCCCCCTTCACAGTTTTTCTTACACAATTTTCAGTTTACTTTTGTCTTTGATCATTGAGTCAATTTAACAGTTTGACATTTCTTTCATGCCTGCCTTGAGTGTTCTTAATTTCTAACCAGATTTACTGCATTTCTCTTCATACTTGAGTAAACTAGAACATTTGAACTCGTACACAATAATGCTGTGATTTGCTATCCAGATCACAGTTTGAATTAGAATACTCACTCAATTATGTTTGAAACAAACCACGTAGATCTATCAAGAACTCGTCATTCTGTTTAACTGTTGTAAGTCACAAAGTTAATGTAAAGTTCCCTCCTCTGCCATGCTAGTCATATGGGGAATATGGTGTTTGTGACTATATTTTTCCATGAACATGGCACAATATTTAGTGATGTGATTGGTATTACACTAAGTTGCCTTTACTTCCCATAAGAATCTTTGGTACCAATTTTTAGAGTGTGGGTGAACCCCGAAAAAAATCAGTCACAAAATAAAGCAGTTAATGTAATTTGATATTGAGGTGATACAAAGTTTCCTTTATATCTTTTAAATGTTTAGTAATTCCTAAAGCTCATCAGCAGTCCACATATCTTTTTTAGAAGGACATTCACCACAGCCCGTCTAAAAGAATCTCTGTCTCTAGCCAGATCCCCCACAGAACGTTACATTCAGAATGTCTTCCATTATTGTTCTTTCCAGCCTGTTATCTTTTGATGTAACCGTAGTATTTAAATTTCCTCTGTAGAATGGCATTCATAAGCCTGTTATTTTTAATATTTAATTATTCAAGCTATCTTGAAGATTTTTCTGTAGCACTCCCATAGCTAATAATACATTAATAAATTTTAATAGTAAAACATTTTTGTGATAAAAAGTAAATACATTTTGTGGACAAGACAATGTTATTTTGTTTGTTGTGATGTTGTCTTTGATAATTTACTTTGGTTACTACAGTGAGAATGTGGTTTATTTTTAGGAACTTCAACAACTAGAAAATCTTTGTAAGCAGCTGTACGAGACTACAGATGGCAACATCCGAGCTGAGGCAGAGAAGGCTTTGATCTCATTTTCAGAATCTTCCAATTGCCTTAATAAATGCCAGCTGCTTCTAGAGAGAGGAAATGTAAGTCAACAAGTTTATTTGTTTTTGCTCTATCCCTTACATTAGTAATTCTTTCATATAAATGTTGCTTTTAACTTTTGTTGTAGATTATAGAATCTGCTTATTATAGAAGGAAGTTTATTAAGGAGCCTTGGTAGCTGAGTGGTTATTGTGCTCGCTTTCTGACCAGAATGGTCTGGGTTTGATCCCCAGCAGTGGCAGATTTTTTTTCTGGACTAACTAGACTACGGGGTTCACCCAGCCTCTAAAATGGGTACCAACAATTTTTCTGGGAAGTGAAGGAGGCATTGCCTGATACTGACCACATCACCAAAAATGTGCAGTGGTCATAGAAAATATGGTCACTAACTCCATATTCCCCATACACCTAGCAAGGCGTGAAGGGAACCTTTTTATTTATTTTTTAAATTATAGAATCCCCATATAAATATTTCTGTCATTACATAGTGTGTTGATGGGGGCTGAATCAGTTATCCATTTGACTCTCAGCTGGTCCTGTTGATTTCTGGAGACAGATTGGTTTGGACAATACTTGACAGAAACACATGGAGTAGACAATGAACTCACTGGAAGCTTGTTAAACTGCCATGGGAACTGCCGTTTTCTGAGAGGACCAGACATCGGATCTCACTACCCAGATACCAGGGGAGGGTAAAGCCATAAAGAATCCACTGATTCGATTTTGTGAAAAATTTCAACTGCTTATGTGGAGATCGAACCCGAGATCTTCTTGTTCAGAGGGTGACATCTTATCTCTAGACCCTGAACCTTCCGGTTGGTAGGTGAGTGCACCAACCACAAGACCATTAGGCTCTCTAGTTCTAATAAAGAAACTTTTGAAGTCTTCAATCCCATGGTTGTGTGTACAAATAGAATTCTATATTACACATTGATGTTCTATTTACATATTGATGGTCTATATTATGGATTAATGTTCTATTTACATATTGATGTTCTGTATTACATATTGATATTCTATATTACATATTAATTTTCTATATTACATATTGATGTTCTATATAATCTATACAAGTTAAAAGTGTTTTAGAGTTTAGCTCAGTAAGGATAAAAATAGAAGTTGAGTGATTTCACAAGAAGAGGGGGAGTAACTTATAACTTGAAGAAAAGTTGCCAGCCCACAGTTCAAGGATACCTTGTGCAAATCATGTCCAGGTAGTCAGGTGATAATGATTGAAAGCCAAGTTTCTTTCTTTCAGATGAGAGAGAGCCTTGCAGGACAGTGAAGAGAACAGAAGTATCAAAAGATTTAGAATAAGGAACTGGCAAGAGGATGTCACCACCTGGAATGTAAACAAGAACAAAAGATAGAGACAGTATTCGATAGATAGGTCCCTTGTAGACTTAGTAACACAAGATTCTGAGAGCTGTTCAATTAAGATAGTTCATTATTGTAGAGAACTTTGGTCCGTCTCAGACAGTGCAGAACCTGAGATGTTCAAATAGTTTGAAAACTGATATATGTAGAAATATTCTTCCAATGAAAATGATTTGTAAGATGTTTCAATGGAGAATATTGAAAACGTTTAAGAAATTCATAGAGAGCTTGACTGTTGGAGCCAACCCGAGAGAAAGTAGCGTTTCTGGCTAAAAATCAACTTTTAAGCGGGAAATAATTACTACATCAGATCCCCATGTCTTGTCTTGGGTAAACACTGCCGTGAAGCAAAAGTTCAAAGATAATTTGATTTTCCAAAATTGACATGTAACATTTAAGTGGTAGTCATTTTTACTGTGGTTTTGTAAACAAGGGAGGCAACAATAGGTATTGTAATTAAAGATTAAAATCAAAAAGGTAGGCAAAAAATGGCAGCTGTTCGGGAAAAAATTGTTAAACAAATCTACCCATGCCAAAGACAGATTTGTCGGGCCAAAAGGTGCAGATATTATCGTTATACTGTAAGTTAAAGACACAATGTATCCATGCTCCCCACTCTATGCTAATGACACAATATATCCACGCTCCCCACTCTATGCTAATGACACAATGTATACACGCTCCCCACTCTAAGCTAATGACAGAATACATCCATGCTCCCCACTCTAAGCTAATGACACTATGTATCCACGCTCCCCACTCTATGCTAATGACACAATGCATCCACACACCCTGCTCTAAGCTAATGACACAATGTATCCACGCTCCCCACTCTATGCTAATGACACAATGCATCCACACACCCTGCTCTAAGCTAATGACACAATGCATCCACACACCCTGCTCTAAGCTAATGACACAATGCATCCACACACCCTGCTCTAAGCTAATGACACAATGCATCCACACACCCTGCTCTAAGCTAATGACACAATGCATCCACACACCCTGCTCTAAGCTAATGACACAATGCATCCACACCCCCTGCTCTATACTAATGACACAATGCATCCACACACCCTGCTCTATACTAATGACACAATGCATTCACACCCCCTGCTCTATACTAATGACACAATGCATCCACACACCCTGCTCTAAGCTAATGACACAATGCATCCACACCCCCTGCTCTATACTAATGACACAATGCATCCACACCCCTGCTCTATACTAATGACACAATGCATCCACACCCCCTGCTCTATACTAATGACACAATGCATCCACACCACCTGCTCTATACTAATGACACAATGCATCCACACCCCCTGCTCTATACTAATGACACAATGCATCCACACCCCCTGCTCTATACTAATGACACAATGCATCCACACACCCTGCTCTAAGCTAATGACACAATGCATCCACACACCCTGCTCTATACTAATGACACAATGCATCCACACCCCCTGCTCTATACTAATGACACAATGCATCCACACACCCTGCTCTAAGCTAATGACACAATGCATCCACACACCCTGCTCTAAGCTAATGACACAATGCATCCACATCCCCTGCTCTATACTAATGACACAATGCATCCACACCCCTGCTCTATACTAATGACACAATGCATCCACACCCCCTGCTCTATACTAATGACACAATGCATCCACACCCCCTGCTCTATACTAATGACACAATGCATCCACACCCCCTGCTCTATACTAATGACACAATGCATCCACACCCCCTGCTCTATACTAATGACACAATACATCCACACACCCTGCTCTATACTAATGACACAATGCATCCACACCCCTGCTCTATACTAATGACACAATGCATCCACACCCCCTGCTCTATACTAATGACACAATGCATCCACACCCCCTGCTCTATACTAATGACACAATGCATCCACACACCCTGCTCTATACTAATGACACAATGCATCCACACACCCTGCTCTATACTAATGACACAATGCATCCACACCCCCGGCTCTATACTAATGACATAGTGCATTATTAGAACAGCAGCTGGTAGCATTAAAAAAAACTAAAACCTTGATAAATATTTATATTCTTCTTCTATCCTTCCTCCTATGCTGTTGGCGTCGAGAGGAGATGCAATGTGCGATTCTTTGCGAATATTTATATTATGTGTTTAGAAAGGGATAATGGCTAAAAATAGAACCAGCAGATTCTCAGATGTAAGTAACAGTTGCAAACAACAATCTAGAAATTCAACAACTTTGAGTATCTTCAATGTTTGAAATTGTCTAGTAGTGACCACTGAAAGATCTATCTTTCCGATTAAGACTTACAGATATGAAACTTGAATGCTAACTCAGGTAACGGGAACAAATCAGGTACCCATTTTTCAACTGAATCATCTGGAGATCATCTTGCTGGTATTGAACTCAACAGTTCACTGTATCACCAAGCCAGCACATTAACCAATGCTACTGATGTTGCCATCTGTCTGTCTCTGCCTGCCTGCCTGTCCGTCCATCCGTCCGTCCGTCCATCCATCCATCCATCCATCCATCCATCCATCCATCCATCCATCCATCCATCCATCCATCCATCCATCCAACCAACCACCCATCCAACCATCCATCCATCCATCCATCCAACCATCCATCCATCCAACCACCCATCTCTCTCTCTCTCTTCTTGCCTGTATGTCTAGTCTATTATCCTTTTGTCCTGAAGATGGCACATAGGGCAGAAATTTTAGACTCTTGTGTCCGATGATCTTTCAACTGTCAGACCTTGCACAGGACCTGCATTGTGTCTCACCACACGGCTCTGTTCTGAGAGAGTTGTTCAATCTCTTCAAGGGAGCTGATGCCTGCTGTTATTGAATAGTGTTCTTTTCAGTGTTTCTCTAGGTCAGCCTCTTTTTTTTTACCTCCTGGTTCCTATTTGAGGGCCTGCTTTGAGATTCTTTTGTTGTCTCTTTGTTGCCATCAAGTAGCAATAAGGAAAGTACCTGACACCTTTTATATGCTGCAAAATAGTACACTTAAAAACAACACTTCTTTAAGATGTTATGAGGCATCCTTTACAATTTTTAGTAAAATTAAGTTTTAATTATTGAATGTTTCAGTCAGATTATGCCCAACTCCTGGCTGCTACCACACTGACAAAGTTAGTCTACAAGCCTAATGTCACTTTACCACTTGAACAGCGCATTGACATTTGTAAGTTGATCTTCACTGTTGGTGTCCGTTATGCTGTCTATGTATCCTAAAGTTTATCATTGAAGACTTTTATGATAGTCTTATATGTAATCTTAGTTGTTATGTTTAGTAGTTGTTGATAGTTACTTTGTTTGGACCAATATTTCTAAAATAAGATTGAGATTACCAGGTTAGTCGAAGACTTCACTATATACATTGTAGACTAAGAGATTGAGTTAATTAATTTTATTCCCCCAAGAATGACAATCTGCTGGAGGCTAACAGAAACTTGTAGTCTACACATGAAATTTTAACAATTCTTTACGGACCAATTATGACACAAAAACTTATATTTTTTCAATAGAAAAAAAAAGTATACATTAAAATTTGATAAACATTCGATAAACAAGTTAGTTTTGGCTTGTACGTTAAAAATGTAAGTTATCTATTAATTTATTATTGTGTGAAAAGTATTCATTATAAACATTTTCTTATTACACGTTTATTTTGACTGTAGTCAGTTATATTTTTTTATGCATTTTAAATAAAAATAATTAATATTGTACACAGTCTTTATTTTTTTAACAGGTAATTATGTATTGAATTACTTAGCCAGAAGATCTAAGCTCAGTTTCTATGTATCGCAAGCTCTTGTTCAGGTGAGTATTTAAATATAGCCTAGAAATCCTTTGGATCAATTATGTCAATATTGTTTTCATGTCGCAAGCAAACCTAGCATTAAGCTTGATACCAGGTGTCTTCTCTATATAAAGGGGTACAATACAGTAAGCATGCATATTAATTTCACTACACATGTAGGCAATAGAGTAACAATATGAGTATCTATAACACCTCCATTGTTTTAGAATCATTCACAGTTTGGGTGCATTCCACGTACACAATGATAGCTAAGAAGTAAAATTTGAAAGAAACCTGAATCAAATTCCATCAGCATTAAAGTTTATTGATTTCACTTTTACATTTATCTATCTATCTATTGTCCTTTTGAGCCGAAGACGGCACATAGGGCAGAACTACAATCTCAAAAACAGAAACCTTGCATGCCGAAGTGGCACATATTGCAGAGATCACTGCTCTAAAATATATGGCACTGTTTCCATATTCCATAACAATACTTTTTACAGTGACAGCTTGTCAAGCCATCGATCAACCTCCTTAGTCGCTTCTTACGACATGCCTGGAAGGTCACATATAGATGTTCAATAATCATCCAGAATAAGTCAAGATTTCTAATCAAACTAGAAGAAAAATAGAAATATCTCTACGATTCATCTGCCATACTACATTATGCCTCTCCTCCTCATCATTGTGCTGCAATCTAACCTTTCTGAAATTGATTACCAATTTAATTCTTGACTTTATGTCTTTTTAGTATTTATTTCTTCTTCTTTTGTTCACCTGAAGTATCTTGTCTATATCTTTAATATCATTTTTTGGATAAATTTTATTGTTTTTAGTATTTGTTGGATTATCAATTTTTTCACAACCATGTCTTTTGACATAACGATAAATGACAGAAAATTAAATCAAATGGAGGAATTTAAATATCTAGGAAGTCTAGTGATAAATGACAAATCACCAGCAGCAGAAATAGACTCAAGATGAAACAAAGCTTGTCAAATCATTAGACAGCTATTACTACTATTGTACAAGGAAATAACACTAGAGGTAAAATGAGCACTCTGCATCCCAACACAATCTTCATCCCAACATGCCAGACCTGAACTCATACTCAGACATTAAGAAAAATAACCACTCCGAGATGAAATGTATTAGGCAAATGACTGGAAACAACTTGAGAGGTAAGATCGGAAATTAAGAACGGGGAAGAAAGCTATGAGTATTTTCCATCATAGAATCATCATCATCGAGTGCCATTTCCGCAACGAAAGTTGGCTACCATGGAGCGCCATTCTGCTCTGTCTCTTGCTTTGATGGGGCAGGTTGTCATAGGCTGGTTTGTCCATCTTTTGATGTTACTCGTCCATGTTAGTCTTGGTCTGCCTCTGCCTCTTTTACCTTGTATTTTCCCCTCCAGGATTACTTTTAGTAGGCTGTTGTGTCTTTTAACATGGTCCAAAAAATCACATTTGTCTTGTTTGAATTGTGTTTAGTAGTTTCTCTTTTCATTTTTAGTTGTTTTAAGACTTCATCGTTTGTTATACAATACGCAAAAGAAATAAGATAAAATGATTTGGCCATGTGATAAGACAGATAGACCAAAACACAACTCAGCAAGCTTTTAGTAAATGTTGCGAGTACACCAGACTCGAGAACTGACCACGGAAAAAATGGATTGATGGAATGTTAGAAATACTTGTAAACATAACAGCTGCAGAGGCCAACAGAAGAGCAAAAGACCACTGATGGTGTCTCCACCTGACACTGAAAGGCAAATGAGGAAGGAAAGAAAAAAAGAAATGTCTTTTAAGTATTTCATTATTTTAAATATTTATTTTCTCAGGCACTTTAACATGCATTCTGAGATCTTCTTGTCCTGTTTTGTAATTTGTCTTGTCATCAGTCTATTCTGTTGTCACAAGGTTTGCATTATTTTCAAACTTTGGGACATAACAACATTTTCCTCATGTCTTTCTTTTTCAATGACTTGTTTTGTTACTGTACTTTGCCAGCAATATTTTTCAAGTTTGTTCATGGACAATAATTTGCATTCACAGCATATAAGGAGTTATCTCTCAGTCCAAATATTAATGGCTGTTTACAAAATATCATGCTCAAAACAGGAACTTAGAATACATGTTTACTGTAGTTTTAACCCCGATGCCATCCATAAAAAAAAATTAAGAGGACATGATTGATCTAAAGTAATCATTTAGAAACTAAAAAAATAAGCAATTGTCATAACATTTAGCTCGTTTCTGGTATCAACCAGAAAGGTATGTTACGAGGTTGAAGAATAAAAATTCTAATGCAGTTGAAACCGGGTGCACAGGTCAAAGTTTTTAATTTCACCCTTGTGGAAAAAAAAAAAGCTAAACTTGAGCCAACAGTGAACTGAACCTGCCTCTACCTCTTTGAGAAATGGAAGGTTTCAGCAAGAAAGACACTCACTTTTAGATTTTGGGTATTGGGGAAAATAAATCAATCCCTTCTGCATCATGTTCCATGGTTTCCGTGAAACAAAATATGTTTTCGTGTAACTATGAAGCCCCTGCTTTATGAAATGTAACAAGTGATAATACTTTTCAACCAGACTAGAAATTCAAAACACTTTTACTGCCACTTCTAGAAAATCGCTCTTTAGATGTATCCTCCATTGCTATTCTCATGGGCATGTAAATTTTAGATTACAGGGAATGACCATCAAATCAGGGCAAAAGGTGTGAAGTTCTCATCTTGCTATGAAACAATCTTTCGATGACTAGATACTCTTGTGCGGGTGGGTGGGTATGATGGAATTTCACATATCAACAACACTGACCGTTTAATCTTCACCACTTCAGAGTCAACGAGAAAAGGTTGATTTATGGGTTTTAATAGAATGACCGATGCTGGAACAAAGCTATAAATTACTGCGAGGGACTATCTGAAGTCATATATCTGAATATATGATTGACCAATATGGCTGATCACATCTTGTTTTATCCATGTGTATGGGCGTACCAAAAAAAAGAAATCTACAAAAGCAAATTTAATGGTAGTTGTTGTCAGACGATCCTTAAATTAGTCTTCAAGAACACACTTTTTAAAAAGAAAAAAAATTGAGTTGGTGTCAGCTTGAGTGTTGGTGTAGCATTGAATTTATGAGCACAGTGGGTCAAGTCTCTGATGTTCTCATTGTGTACTAGTAAATTGCTTCTACTAGTAGTCTGCTTGTAAACATTTGTTATTACCTGCCTATTCGTTTGTCTTTTTCTGTACACAAACGCACACTTATACATAATCCAGGGCTTTTGACACAGTAGTAAAAATTACAGCTTTACAATACAAATCCTTCAAAATTTGACAGTTTGCCATGGTCAAATATTCCCCACCTCCCCGTCCGTGTACCTTCCTAATTACTATTTCCGGTAACCAGTGTTGGATATGTTTCCGTAGTATTGTTCCTAATGTTACAATTAAGTGGTAGTAATTTTTACTTAATGTACTATCAACCCTTACGTATGCGTGTGAAAGCTGGAAAACAACAAGAGATATAGAAACAAAGTTGAACGCATTCGAAAATAAATGTCTAAGGAAAATACATGGTAAAGGGTGGAACGAATTCAAAACAAATGAGGAAATTAGAGAAATCGCCAATCAACCACTAATATCTTCAGTAACAAAGAAAAGACGATGGTCATATGTTGGACATGTGATGAGAAGAGATAATAACCGAATAGCAAAGCAAGCGCTCATGTGGGAAACAACAGGTAAGAGAAAAAGAGGAAGACCCAAAGAGACACTGAGAAGAACGTTGCTGAGAGAGGCAAAAGCAGCAGGAATCGGCTCCCTCAATGAGATAGAGCTGCTTGCACAGAACAGAGACAAATGGCGAGATTTGATAAAATATCTTTAACAGAATTGAAAACTGCTAGAACAAAAATTCAGATAATAGAAGGAGTATCTTGGTCTATGCCCTATGGGCAGGCTACGGCTCGAAAGGTCAATAGAATAGAAGAATTTTTACTAATTTATAAGTACTAATACTAATATATATTAAGTAATTTTCACCTGTGTGTTACTGAGGCCTCATTATGAGGGAAGTAAAGAATAGTGACACTGTGACCTTCCAGGCATTATCGTAAAAGGCGACTAAGAAGATTGATCGATGGTTTTTTTTTTTTTTTGGTTTGACAAGCTGTCATTGTAAAAAGTATTGTAATGGAAACAGAGCCATAGATTTTAGAAACAGGGATCTCTACAATATGTGTCATTTTGGCACGCGATGTTTCTGTTTTTGAGATTGTGGTTCTGTCCTATGTGCCGTCTTCGGCTCAAAGGACAATAGTTAGAATTTTTACTACGATATTATAAACACGTGAGTCACAGATAGGTGTCATAAACTAGGGTTGAAAGATTTGTTATTCTTAAATTGATTCATGAAAATTGAATAACAATTTATTGTGCATGTTGATAATGTATTTGTAAAATATTGCCAGCTCTTTGCCAAGATCACCAAGTACAGCTGGTTTGATGTGCATAAGGAGGAGTTTGTTTTTCGCAATGTGGTCATTGATGTGGGAAAATTCATTCAGGTAATGTATGACTTTTATTTTATCCATTTTTATCCTCCGACGTGTAGCACATATCTCTTTTGTTTCACCATTTCATCTCTTATCCATCTGTTTATTTCTCTTGATTTACCTGTCCCTCTTATCCTTGATGTAGTAGAGCTTACTTTACTTTGTAGTTCATTTATGTTTATCTTGTTTTCTGAGGAAGGCCACATGTAGGCTGAAATGTCATTATTTTGTTGTGTCCTTTTTTTTGTAAAGCTGTCACTATAACTAGTAGGAGTGTTTGTTACAACTACTTGCTCCTGCTACCACCTTTACAGCAGCACTTCAATTATTTGCCTGTTCTCCCCTTTATTTTATGCAAATAGTTATAGTGGACTTACTCTTCTTATGTCGATATTGACTATTAAAAAATACGCTAAAGACACTAATTTATTACTAAACTACTAACAAATCATTGTTTGCTGTCAATCATCTGTCAAGATGCGAAAGACCATATCAAGATGTATACATATATACATAGTAGACTATTTTAAGCATATTTGTTGCAATAAAAATGGAGATAAAATAAAAATCAAGTTATTACATTAACTTAAGTTTTAATCTGTATAAGATTGTATATCAACATTTGCTAGTTTTATAATCTTGTTAAAGTAAACGTAGACCAGTCCATCATCTTCATACCCTTGGGAACATAAGTCCACAAACTTCAACCACCACTGCTGTGAGCCTACCCCAAGTGAAACCATATATAAGTTCCTTATCAACCATTTTTTCCCTCTCTCACCATGTCTTTCTAGTCATCCTCTAGTTTTTTTAGTCTGGTAAACTAATTTTGACAAAGTAAAGCATGTAGAAATAATCAGTGTGCTGGAGAAATTAACCTTTGATGGTAAGAATCAGAGAATCATAAAAATGTACTAGCAACAAACAACAGCCATATGAATTAGCAACCAAACATGACAGTTCCAATATATAAAACAAGGAGTCAGACAAGGCTGTGTGTTTTTGCTTGATTTATTTTCACTTTACAGCGAAAATATTATGAAATCAATAGTAGGCTAAAAAAGGAATTGAAGTCAACTGTCACAACATAAACAATTTGCGATATGTGGATGACAGTCTTAATATCAGAGACAGATAATGAACTACAAGAAATGATAGACATAATAGTAAAAGAAACCAACAAGAAAGGCTTCAGTCTGAATAGTAAGAAAACAGAAATAATGGTCATATGAAAGAAACAATATCACCGTCATGCAGCATAAAAATAAACAGGACAAATCTGAAACAAGTGCAACACGTCAAATACTTGGGCACAATAATAACATCAGATGGAAGATGCACCAAAGAAATAAAAAGCAGAATAGCTCAGGCCAAAATAGCATTTCAGAAAATGAAAAATATCTTATGCAACAAATCTATGTCAATAGAAGTGAGAAAGAGAGTTCATCGGTGCTACATAGAACCGATTCTGACCCATGGAAGTGAATCATGGACAGTAGACAAACAAATGAAAAGATGGTTAGAGGTCACAGAGAAGGGATTTCTGAGAAGAATATTGAAAGTTCTCTGGACAGCTAAAAAGACCAATGAGGAAATTCTCAAAGAGGCTAACACAAAAAGGGAGTTCCTAAAAAACATCAGAAAGAAACAATCAACATTTTTCGGGCACATCATGAGAAGAGGAGAGTTGGAATACTTGGTTACAACTGGCAAAATACGGTGAAAGAGAGATAGTGGACGACAAAGAGAGAAAATACTAGATAGCTTGGTGTCATGGCATGAAAAACAGTCAACAACAGAACTGATACGATGCACTGTGGATAGAAGATTGTGGAAGGACATGATCACCTACGCCAACCGGTATTACACATGATGATGATAATACCTATTGGGTGTGAAAATAAACCTTTACTCTGAGCATTCAAGTAATGTATGCTCAGAGATAAAGTCATATGGTCACCTGATAAGACAAACAAGTGTTTATTTTCAATTACCCTTCATGAAGGCCTGCAAGTGCCTTCAAACAATTTAATTTAATAAAACAAAATGTAGCACAGCTCTTGTAGGTCTTCCCAGTGGATAATCTTTGGGGGTATATTGACTTTTTCATATTAGTGAAGCTGGCTGCATTATTATTAACTTCAAGCATAACACAAAACATTTAAATATGACAATCTTAAGTGGTCTCAAAATTAGTTACATCTGAACAAAGTGTACAGCATCTTCAAGAAACATAATATGGAGATTAACACAGAAAGGACAGAGGCCATGGTCATAAACAGAAAAGAATAGCAGATTACCATTAAGAACTAAGAGTTAAATCAAGTAAAAGTGTTCAAATACTTGGGAAATGATGTAGCAGCAAATGGGCAAAGTGAGAATGAAATTGAGAACAAAGCAACACAGCAAACAAAATAATCTGACAAATAATACTCATAATAAAAAAATAAACATGATGATGAATACAAAAAGAACATGAACATTTTAAAACTGAGTACTTCTTCTACTAACACTGTGCTACCAGTGCCAAGCAGTGCTAAGAAAAGAAACATCACAACTAATAATATTAAATGCATTCAAAGACTATTTTTTTTTTTTTTTTGCATTCACCAGCTTTTACCTCTGACGAAGTCCCTAGAGACTAGGAACTGAATTTAGCGTGTTAATCTATTTTTCCCTGGCAGCCGTGTGCACAGCGGACGACAAAGAGAGAAAATACTAGATAGCTTGGTGTCATGGCAAGGAAAACGGTCAACAACAGAATTGATGTGATGCACTGTGGATAGAAGATTGTGGAAGGACATGATCGCCTATGCTGACCTGTATGGCACATGACAATGATGATGAAACTAATTTTAGCGTACTTGTAATTAAAACATGTAAACGTTTCCTATAGTAGTTCCTATTTCATGCCAGATTCTTTTACCTTCCTCGAAATGGGCATGATCTTTATGTTTTATTAGCTATTCACCCATACAACTCTAAAACTCACCTTTTTTGAGTGGATCCCCCCATGCCCTTCCCCCTCTTGTCTTCCTGTGGTTAGGCTGTAACCAACTAAATCCCTGTTCAGGACCATATTTTGGCCACAGCGTAACCTTACATTTAGGAGCAAGATGGAAGTGCACCAGTGATTATTGGTCCTGCACTTTGTGGAAGTGACGCTTTGACACCAAGACATTACAATCCATCTGTGTGTACACTTTTGTTGATGCTGTCAGAGATCATTTTGTATGGATGCAACATGTCAGGAGACAACAGTGGTAAGGAATGTATCAGTGGTTCCTGCCTGATGATACAGCTGATTGATTTGGATTGTTCCTTGGTGTACTGGCCCCCTTCTGATTGATTAGGATTTGTTGCTTGGTGTATTGGCTCCCTTCGGATTGATTTGGATTGTTGCTTGGTGTACTGGCCCTCTTCTGATGGATTGGGATTTGTTGCTTGGTGTACTGGCCCTCTTCTGATTGATTGGGATTATTGCTTGGTGTACTAGCCCTCTTCTGATTGATTGGGATTATTGCTTGGTGTACTGGCCCTCTTCTGATTGATTGGGATTATTGCTTGGTGTACTGGCCCTCTTCTGATTGATTGGGATTATTGCTTGGTGTACTGGCCCTCTTCTGATTGATTGGGATTATTGCTTGGTGTACTAGCCCTCTTCTGATTGATTGGGATTATTGCTTGGTGTACTGGCCCTCTTCTGATTGATTAGGATTATTGCTTGGTGTACTGGCCCTCTTCTGATTGATTGGGATTATTGCTTGGTGTACTGGCCCTCTTCTGATTGATTGGGATTATTGCTTGGTGTACTAGCCCTCTTCTGATTGATTGGGATTATTGCTTGGTGTACTAGCCCTCTTCTGATTGATTAGGATTATTGCTTGGTGTACTGCACCTCTTGATTGGGATTATTGCTTGGTGTTGTGCTGGTGAAACTAAACTCTTGTTGCAGAATTGAACCAGGACCTCTTTGATCAGCGAACACACTAAATACTCAGCAACCAAGGTCCCTGAACACTCAGCAACCAAGGCCCCTAAACACTCAGCAACCAATGCCCCTGAACACACTAAATACTCAGCAACCAAGGCCCCTGAACACACTAAATACTCAGCAACCAAGGCTCCTGAACACACTAAATACTCAGCAACCAAGGCCCCTGACCAGGTGGGCTAGATTTAATTCCCAAATGTGGCTGGGTTTTTTTCTTTCCTTTTTTTTTTGAAACAGCCTTGGGATACACACAGTCTCTAAAAATGTGTACGAGAAATTTTTCTGGACAAGTAGGACAGTGTGACATGATAATGACTCAATCATAAATGTGCCAACAGTCTTTGAAAAAATGTACACTAACTCTTCTCAAGATTATCAGGGCGTGATAAGTTAAGTTGTAGAACAACAACAACAACTTAAATGGTTTGGCCACCTGGTCAGAATGAATCGCCATCAAGGGCGTTCTTCTTGAGAATGCATGGAAAAAGACCAAGAGGAAGACCCAGAAGAAGATGGATAGATGCAGTGACAGAGACATGTAACAACAAAGGAAAGTCACTAATTCAGACAGTTCGAGCAGCTCACGAATGACAAATGATATAA
Organism: Megaustenia siamemsis; assembly: GCA_032433765.1. NCBI lineage: Eukaryota > Metazoa > Mollusca > Gastropoda > Stylommatophora > Ariophantidae > Megaustenia > Megaustenia siamemsis. The sequence continues at coordinate 151,302,327 of JAVIAB010000051.1, read as the reverse complement.
ACCACGACACCTTTTAGGTATCAGTGAAAAGAGAAAAGAAGAGAGAAAAGAAGAAGAAGAAAGACAAGTATCCGTTTATTGTAAAAAAATATCTTTTCTAAATGTGAACCTAAACTTTCCTTCTGATTATAAACTGTCATTTTCCTAAAAGTTAATGTACTTGAATTTACGCTTACTGTTATTGCGCTATTCTTTTGCTTTTTATTAAAAATTATAATTACCTCTGTAAACATTAATGATTTTATTACTGACAGAGTGGCTCGGCACACCATGTTTTGATTGGTGTTCAGCTGCTGTCCCAGCTGGTCTGTGAAATAAACCAAGTTAGTGAGGTAAGATAGCAGTAACCAGCAGTTATCTTTATTTCTTTGTTGATGTGTACTTTGATCAACTTGCTTCTTGTACATTTTCTCCAGATTCCACTGTATGACATTTTTTGTGATGAATTCTGGATTTCTTGTGAGTAGATGATGTCCCAACCTCAGCATCTCTCTTTTATTAATGATGCATTTTCTTTTGGTTGCACTTGTTGGGTAGTTCTAGGTTGCTGATCTGGATTCACCAAAATGTCTGAGAACTTCTCTATGTTTGAAAATGTGATAGCCTTCTAGTGTCCATTTTAGTTCTTTTCCCATTATTCATATTCATAATGAAACACTGAAAGTGTGTAGCTGTCGTAAATCATTTGATTATTTTGTTATTCTGAAAGTATTTCCAACTTCATCATCATCATGTGCCATACCGGTTGGCGTAGGTGATCATGTCCTTCCACAATCTTCTATCTACAGTGCATCGTATTGTTCTGTTGTTGGCTCTTTCCAACTTAGTGTGTCCAAAAACAGGAAGTCAGTGGATATGGGAATGCCCCGACTGCGATGATGTCAGTCTGAGCTAAAGACCAAAAGACTAAAGTATTTCCAAATGTTGATAGTTTGGCACCTGCCGTGTAGGTTTTTATTTTCTTTTTGTTTCTCTTGTTCACCATTAGACATTTTCATTGATTGAGTTATTAGCGGGTCATCACCATTGCACTCCGAACATGTCCATAGGTGCTTCAGGTGTTTCATTGATGATTTTTATTAAAGGGCAGCAGTCAAATCAAGATTACCATATTCTTACAATTTTTTGTGTAAAGAAACTAGGCTCTGCCTTTTGATAATGATGCCTACCATCTTGTGCCCAAATGTGACCAGCTTATCATTTTCAGATTATGCATCACAAACAGCAGAGATAGACTCAAGATGCATCAATGCTTGTCAAATCATTGGACAGTTATCACCACTATTGTCCAACAAGGAAATAACTCTAGAAGCAAAACGGGTACTCTACAGTACAATCTTCATCCCAACATTGTGCTACCAATGCCAATCCTGGACCCTAGATGTAAGAACAGTTAGAAAAATAACCTCTGCTGAGATGAAATGTATCAGACGAATGAGAGGAAACAGTCTGAGAGATAACATCAGAAATGAAGAACTGAGAAAAAAAGCTAGGAATAGCACCAGCCATAGAATATATAAAGAAAGAGCAGATAAAATGGTTTGGCCACGTGACACGGCAGAAAGATCAAAACACAACACAACAAGCCCTCAATAAACGTTGCGAGAATACCAGACCCAAGGGTCAACCACGAAAAAAATGGATCGATGGAATACCCTAAGCACTAGGAAACATAACAGCAGCAGAGGCAAAAGACCGCAAATTATATCTCCCCTCCCGCTGAAAGGCAAATAAGGAAAGAAAAAAGAAGAAGAAGATTATGCGTTAGTCGGAAAACTAAACTAAAGCACCATTTATACAGGATGTTCAAAATTAATCAATGATAAGGTAATGGTCTCATGGAGATGGAGCTTCTTCTGCAATCGTGTCCATTATAGAGTAATGAAAGGAGTGAAGACATTCGTCCATTATAGAGTAATGAAAGGAGTGAAGACATTCGTCCATTATAGAGTAATGAAAGGAGTGAAGACATTCGTCCATTATAGAGTAATGAAAGGAGTGAAGACATTCGTCCATTATAGAGTAATGAAAGGAGTGAAGACATTCGTCCATTATAGAGTAATGAAAGGAGTGAAGACATTCGTCCATTATAGAGTAATGAAAGGAGTGAAGACATTTGTCCATTATAGAGTAATGAAAGGAGTGAAGACATTCATCCATTATAGAGTAATGAAAGGAGTGAAGACATTCGTCCATTATAGAGCAAAGAAAGGAGTGAAGACATTCGTCCATTATAGAGTAATGAAAGGAGTGAAGACATTCGTCCATTATAGAGTAGTGAAAGGAGTGAAGACATCCATCCATTATAGAGTAGTGAAAGGAGTGAAGACATTCGTCCATTATAGAGTAGTGAAAGGAGTGAAGACATCCATCCATTATAGAGTAGTGAAAGGAGTGAAGACATTCGTCCAATATAGAGTAATGAAAGGAGTGAAGACATTCGTCCATTATAGAGTAATGAAAGGAGTGAAGGCATTCGTCCATTATAGAGTAGTGAAAGGAGTGAAGACATTCGTCCATTATAGAGTAGTGAAAGGAGTGAAGACATTCATCCATTATAGAGTAGTGAAAGGAGTGAAGACATTCGTCCTTTAAAGAGTAGTGAAAGGAGTGAAGACATTCGTCCATTATAGAGTAGTGAAAGGAGTGAAGACATTCGTCCATTATAGAGTAATGAAAGGAGTGAAGACATTCGTCCTTTAAAGAGTAGTGAAAGGAGTGAAGACATTCTAGAATTATAGCGTTGTGAAAGGAGTGAAGGCTTTCTGGCTTTATAAAGGAACTTACAGGCATCTAAATCAAGAGGCCTCTATTAACAGGACACAATAGAAATCATCATCATCATCATTGAGTGCCACCTCCACATCAAAAGTTGGCTACCATGGAGTGCCATTGCGCTCTGTTTCTAGCTTTTATAGTGCTGGTTGTCATAGGCTGACTTGTCAATTTTTTTATGTTACTTGTCCATGTAGTCTTGGTCTGCCTCTGCTACCTTGTATTTTCCCTTCCAAGATTACTTTTAGTAGGCTGCTGTGTCTTTTAACATGCTCCAAAAATATAATTTGTCTTGTTTACATTGTGCTTAGTAGTTCTCTTTTTATTTTTAGTTGTTTCAAGACTTCATCATTTGTTTTCTTTTCGTTCCATCCAATTCTTCCTATTCTTCTATAAATCTACATTTCAAATGCTTCAATTCTCTGTTCTATTTTCTTGTTTAATGTCTATGTTTCTACACCTTACAGGAATGTTGAGATGATATAACATTTTGCTATTTTTAGTTTTAGCCCTGATGTTAATTATTTTCATGTTAGTATTTTTTTTCATGACATTAAAATTACTTTTTACCATTCCTATACTTTTGTTTATTTCAGTTGTACATTTTCCATCACTGGATATAATATGTCCAAGGTAGTTGTAGCTCTGAACTGTCTCCAGGTCTATTCCTTCATTTTGATACCCACTTGTAGGTTTTGAGAATTATCTTTGTTTATGATCATAGTTTAAATCTTCTTGATATTCGTATCTAATCCATATTTTCTGCTTGTCATGTTTATTTCATTAAGTCGTTGTTGTAGATCTTTAGGATTTTCTGCTAGTAGTACAGTACCATGTTTTAAGGACAGACTTAACCTTGGAGTTGACAATTTTTATTGTTGTGTTTGACCGAATTTCTTTGGATTTCCATGTTTCCTGGTGCAATGAATGTTCCTTTTGCTTTTGATATTCTTATTTTGTTATCATTCTCTGTTCCTACTTCTTTATCTATATTACTGCCTATATATATAAGATTGTACATCTAGTAGAGGTTTATCTCCTATTGTTATTTGGTTATTGCCAACTGTATTAATTCTCATAATTTTTTTCTTATCTCTATTTATTTTAAGTCCCAGCTGTTGTGATCTGTCATCAAGTATGCTCATTTTATCTTGCATCTGTTGATGATTATGTGAAAGGAGAGCTATGTCATCAGCAAAATCACCCATTATGACAGTTAAGATGTCTGACGATTTCACATGTTTTATAATTCTATTTAGATCTTCATTCTTCTTCTACCCTTCAGCTCCCTGTGGAACATAGGTCCTCACCAAACACTCACTAAGCCTATCTATTTCTTGCCATTCTTTTCAGTTCATTCCATGTCTTCCCCAGCATCTTCATCTCTGCTTCTATCTGTCTTCTCCAAGAATATTTTGGTCTTCCTCTTTTAGATCTTCAATGCATGCCTCTATTTGTTCATCTGTATAGTCTTGAGTAGGTGCATATCTCTGTATTATTGCTATGCTGAATGGTTTTACTTTTATTTTGAGAAGTATAATCCTATCAGCGTATGTCCAGTGGGTACTTATATATTATTGCAGTTCTCTTTTTATTAGTATTCCTATACCACTTTGATGTTCTGTGTTGTTGCCTGAATATATAAATATATGTTTTTCATTCTGTATGCACCCACATTCTTTCCACCTTAGTTTCTGATATGCCTAAAATATCTATGTTTAATCTTCTGATTCTAAAATAAGATTTTTCAGATTTTCCTTCTTGGTAAAGAGCACTAATGTTCCATGTACATATTCGTAGATCTTTCATCTGACATAAGTTAGAATTTTTCATGTTGGCCTATCGACAATAGTTTGGTTAAACACATAAACGCAAGATCAATAAATAATATTTCATTGAAATATCGATAAAGTTCACAGTTCATCGCTCGTCATAAGTAAACATAACTACAACGAGGAATAGCAGCACATTATTTCACAACTAGACTGTCACGCAAATCATTTAAACACGTCAGCAAGAGCTGAGTTAGAAACTCTAACTACGCACAACAGTCATGACACCTCAGGTCCGGTCTAGATATAGAAGTAGACTAGAAATAAATGATGAATATAAGAGCAGCTAAAACAAGAAAAAAAAAATCCCTGATAAATATTAACAAATTTAATGTACAGGGAACCAATTAAACTAGAAGCTACAATAAATACATGTTTCTGGTTGGATCCAAGATGGAGGATTTGTTTTTCTCCTGCTTGGTACACCACCGTTGATCATAAGTTTAACAAGCTGCTATTGTAAAATCACTTTCGTTAATGAAACGTAGACTTGATCTTTAGTAATCAAGAAAAAACAATGGTCATATGTTGGACATGTGATGAGGAGAGATAATAACCGAATAACAAAGCAAGCTCTCATTTGGGAAACAACAGGTAAGAGGAAAAGAGGCTGACCTAGAGAGACACTGAGAAGAACATTGATCAGAGAGGCACGAGCAGTAGGAATTGGCTCCCTCAATGAGATAGAGTTGCTTGAACAGAACAGAGACAAATGGCGAGATTTGATAAAAAATCTTTACAAGGATTGAAAACTGCTAGAATAAAATTTAGATAAGAGAAAGAGTATCTGGGTCTATGCCCTATGGGCCGGCTACGGCTTGAAAATTCAATAGATAGATAGATATAACAAAATATAGAAATAAAACATATATGTGTGTGTATATTTATAAATACACGTACACACACATACACACAGTTTATATATAATGTTTGTGTTGTTTCTCATCCAAAAGAAAACCTCAGGTGTCATAAATTTAATTTGTTAGTATTATCCTATGCAAAACTGAAAAAACACATGCATCCACACATATACATGTATGCAAATTTATATACATATTAATTACTGTGTTTATTACCCTTTGTATTTGCTATGAATGATTCCAAGACTGCGACAGTATGATCTAATTTATACTCTATATTTTTGTTATAATTTCTTTGTGTAGTCCGAGGCCAGTCATTCCTTGACAAGGCACAGAAAGATTGCATCATCATTCCGAGACACCCAGCTTTTTGAGATATTTCAGATGGCTTGCTCTTTATTACAATCAGCAGTTGGAAGTTTGAAAACACTGGAATTAAGTGACACTGATCAGGTTAGACTTATTGCTTTATGTGTGGGATTATAGTAATTAGAGATGTTATGATTTGCTGGATGTATGTTATGAATTGATAGAGTAATGTACAAGTTTGTGGATATATGTACATATGGAGAACAAATGTGGGAGATGACAAGGTTTTTTTTTTGAGAGGGGAATGTGGTTAAGGTTGGGGAGCAGGGAACAAGGGAGAGTAAAGATGAGATCTTATGAAACCTTACAAGACCCAGTGTCATATGTTTGTGTAGTTCATTCTACTGCCGGACCTGTCATTCAAATTTCGGCACAGTCATGAGAGAAGCTGCAGAATAAAACAGCATGTCAGTTACTGCTGAAGTTAACAGCAGTATGTATACAAAAGTATGTAAGGACCTAAAATGCCATTTTTTTAATGTGCAGGATTAAAAAAAAAATATTTGATGATTTACTAGAAATATGTTATGATTTATTTAAAGTATTTGTCACTAGAAATATGTTATGATTTATTTAAAGTATTTGTCACTAGAAATATGTTATGATTTATTTAAAGTATTTGTCACTAGAAATATGTTATGATTTATTTAAAGTATTTGCCACTAGAAATATGTTGTGATTTATTTAAAATATTTGTCACTAGAAATATGCTGGAGTTGGTCAGATGTTTGCTAAGATTTAGCAGAGATATGTTGTTGAGATTTAGTAATTAAAAGATGGCAGGACTGGGTGGTCTAGAGATAAGATATCAGCCTCTGGACAGCAAGGTACCATGTTCAAAGCCAGCCACAGGCAGTGGGTATTTTTCACTTCGATTCAGTGGTTTCTTTGTGGTGTACCCTCCCCTGGCCTCTGAGTAGTGAGATCTAATGCTAGCTTTGTCTGATAATGGCAAAAAACAGGAAGTCCCATTTGCATTCACACATGTTAAAGAACCCTTGGCAGCTGAAAAGAGTGGGCCAAAATGGCTGCTGTCCAGGCAAAAATTGCTCAAAAAAGCAAATCTTTGGAGGTAAAGGCATAAAGATGCATAGAAATGCGAGGTTGCTGTAAAGCTGATGATAAGAATGAAAATAAAAAAAAGGAAAAATGGTATGGTAATACATAGGTGAGAAACAAAACAAAAGTAGAACGATGTTTCGGCCAGGCAGGCCTTCAGCTGGAACAATAAACACAAAAATATATAAGGATATACACAGAAATCTAACTACATGGCGATAATATGCTAGACTATCTAAAAAAGGAAAATAAGTCTCTTCTCTGTGGTCCTGAGCTTGGTAAGGCGCAGACTGGACTGTCATTGATAAGATTGGTGGACACAGGTGTGAAATACAGTAAAAGGGAAAGGTTCTAAAAATACGTGGAGGTGGGTACAAGATCCTAGACTCTACTGTCACTGGAAATGTTTATATGAGTGTGATTTTTGTGTATCTCTGCAACTATGGGTGTGCACACCAAACAGATGTGCCCAAACACAGGCATACACAACCATACTTTCATAAATGCATATGTCTGTATATATAGGTCACAAGTACTGCAGACTTGACATCCACATCGAACGGTGTTTGTGTTGTGAGTGGGGAAAGTGGCTCCCATCTGCTTGTCCAGTGCAATCGCCATTAGGTGTTCGGGTCTGAGTTTTATCTCACCCCCAATAGAAAAAACTATTGACTCTATCTATCTATCTATTGTCCTTTTGAGCCGAAGACGGCACATAGGGCAGAGCCACAATCTCAAAAACAGAAACCTTGCGTGCCAAAATGGCACATATTGCAGAGATCACTGCTCTAAAATATATGGCGCTGTTTCCATAACAACACTTTTTACAATGACAGCTTGTCAAGCCATCGATCAACCTCCTAAGTCACCTCTTACGACATGCCTGGAAGGTCACAGTGTCACTATTCTTTACCTCCCTCATTATGAGGCCCCGGTAATACACGGGATTGACTCTACAGGGATTCAAACCCACATTCTCCTGGTTTTGAGCCCAATGAGTTATTGATTCCACCACCTGCTCTCAAAATAGAGAGAACAACTAGTGTTTTCTTGAAACAGTCAAGAGAAGAACAATTGTACACATTACTTACAAATAGACCCAAAATGTTCAGCAGCACTTGTGGTCAGTGACTCAATGACTGTTTGTGCTGGGATCAGTGAACTACAGCTGGTTAAGATCATACTCTTCCACCTTCATGTTGGCCTGAAAGCAATCTAAACAGCCAGATCAAGGGAGTAATGATTAGAGAGGGAAGGCAACTTGGTACACGAACATGCCATGCTGAAGTCAGATGTATTGGACTAACAGGTACAGATGTTATACCAGGGTAATAAAATGAAGATATACTAAAAGACACGGCGGGCAGGAAAGAACAATAATGTAATGCATCGTTCTTGGGTAATGCATCAGGGGCAGACCAAGAGAAGAATGTGGTTTCAAGACATCAAGGAGACCTTGAAGATGACAACAGCAGAAGTGGGAGATCTGGCTAGTCAGAGATTCTTTTAGACGGATTGTGGCGATGTTCTGCAAAGGACATGTGACCCTATGATGATGAGTATAAGAATGAAGACTCTTTATTGACATCACATCAGTAACACTTCATTCGCAGCAATAACGACTGTGTTATACTATTATAGAGTCTGACCCAAAACTAGCCAGTACTCTAATAAATTTAATGATGTAAGAGAACGTCATCATTTCTACTTTAGGAACATTAAAATTGCAAGGGTCACTCACACACTCCTATTGGAAATATTCATCTACAACAACCAGCCAGTTGTCTAGCTAGTCATTCCTATCAGAACTTTTATGTTCTTTTAAAACTGTCCAGTGTGGACCAATTCTTTTATGTCAATCTATCTCTGGCTAACTTTATGTTTAACTAATTGGCTGATCTCTCTGTTTCATTTATAACTATCTATTTCTCTATTTCTAACTATTTCATATGACCAGCCAGCTCTTTCCAAATGTATCCCATCTCTTTGGTGCCTTCCAGATATAATTTATGTTGCTTGCTCACCATTCAATGAGACCTGAATCAAATTAGCTGTCTCACCTGCCCTTTGGGTTTAGTCATGTGATCATGATCATACCATTCATAGGATGGCCTTCAAATTAAACAGTACTCAGCGTGGCTGAGTGACTTAATGGTTCTCTGACAATTCTCTCTGTTAATTCTAGTGCTCTGCTCTTCTAGTACACTGTTTTAACCCTGTAAAACTCATGATCTGGTACAATGTCAAAACTTGCTGTAAACCACAACATAATGCATACATGTCAAAGGGGCTGGTAATGAAGAAGATTATCCATCAGAGGAAGTACGGCAGCAGAAGAAGATATGATGCTTGTTATGTTGTATTCAGTTTGGTTTATTTTCATAGCAGAACCTGCAGCAGTTAATGTTAATAGTGGGTTAAACCTGTCTACTCTGTTGTTTTTCTGTAGCATTGCCTGCTGTCCCACACTCTCCGACTAGCACACAGTTGTCTGACCTTTGACTTTATTGGGACATTAACAGATGAGTCTTCTGATGACCACTGTACCGTACAAATTCCCACAAACTGGAGATCAGGTGAGTACTGTCTGTGTCCATTTAAGCTACAGGCATCTCATAGCATTGCTGCTGTTGGGGAGTGGACACATTTTTTTGATGGAGCATTGCTTTCCTTCCTTAGATGTCTTACCTTCCTGAACTGTAAGCTCATTCTTTGTCAGAAGAAGGATGCTTGTTAAATCCTGATGTTTCACATGAAATGTAAGCCCCTTGTGATGTCAGTTTTTACAAAAAAAAGTAGCAGTCTCCAACATGACTTATTGTAGTATGTTTTTTTATTCAACTCTGAGTAGATGTTGGTATGTGACAGTTTCTCCTTTGCAATCAGCTCTACTGCAGCTTCATATTTTTATGCATTTCTTTGCCTTGACCCCTTGGTATGTTACACCATGTTTTGTAATTTGTAGACTGGTGCATCTGATTTCTGTCAGCATTTTGTTTGGGCTTTCTTTCCTTAGCTTTTAAGTGTCCTGTCTTTCTGCAAGACAGTGCTTTGTCTTTTCTGTAGGGGGATTCTGGCCTTAGATGACCTGCCCTCCCAGGTTAATGAGTACTATCTTCCTAAGCTTTGTGTAAAGTTTTTGCTTTCTTTGATGGGCTGTCTTTCTGGAATCTTGAGCACCATCTGTCCTGCGTTTTTCTCCTGGCAGTTCTTTTTGTCATTTATTACTTATTAGGCTTAAGTGTCAGCACTTGGGCAGTACAATCAGCAACCCATAAGTTTAAACAGAGGAGTAAGAAGATAAGGGCATGCCCTCACATATCCTTGATATGTCAGACTTATACTTATATGATTTCAACAGCTATTCAAAAATTTCTTTAAAAAAGTCATACATATTGGTAAGTAAAACGTAAAGAGCCCCGTTACGCCAAGTGGCGTATATGGAATATGGTGTTAGTGACCATAATCCGGTACCCACTTAAGGCTGGGTAAACCTGGCAGCCGTCGGTCAGGATCGAACCTGGCCTCTTGTCCTTTGTAATCCAGTTCACTAACCACTGAGCTATCATGGCTCCACTTTCATATAGGTATTATTTGTTAATTATCACATATCTGTCTGTTGTTGTAGAAACAATTACCAATTTGGTTATAAAGTCATTGTCCAAATTATTGAATCACTTTTTGTACTGCTGCTACATTATCATAAACTGATGTGGAAATGACACATATAAGGATTTTATCTCTGTATTATGTCTGATAGATGTATCTTAGATGTACAACAGAGATGAGATGTAGAATAGCTTAGACAAAATCAGCTTTAAAAAATGAGGAAGATACTGTGCAATCCATTTTTGACAAAAGAAACAACAAAAAGAGTTCTTAATTGTTATGTAGAGCCAGTCTTAACATATGGATGTGAATCATGGACAATAGGACAACAGACAAGAAAATCACTGGAGTCTGTAGAAATGTGGTTTTACAGAATAATATTGAAAATACATGGACAGCTAAGAAGAGTAATGAAAATGTTCTGATAGAGGCGAAAGCAAAAAGAGAGCTAATTTCCAATATTAGGAAGAAACAATCATCATTTTTTGGCCATGTAATGAGAAGAGAACAGCTGGAATATATTGTAACAACTGGAAAAATTGAGGGACGAAGAGATAGAGGGAAGCAAAGAGAAAAAATAACAGACAGCTGAAGAGAATGGCTAAGCAGAAGGTCAACAACAGAAATGATAAATAACTGTCGAGATTGAAAGTTGTGGAGAGACATGGTCACCTACACCAGCAGGCATGGCATTTGATGATGATGATGATTGTTTTAGTCACCACTAATTATTCAGTGCAGGTGTTATTTTAGTCACCACTCATAGTTCAGTGCAGGTATTGTTTTAGTCTCCACTCATAGTTCAGTGCATGTATTGTTTTAGTCACCAGTAATAATTCAGTGCAGGTATTGTTTTAGTCACCACTAATAATTCAGTGCAGGTATTGTTTTAGTCACCACTCATAGTTCAGTGCAGGTATTGTTTTAGTCACCACTAATAATTCAGTGCAGGTATTGTTTTAGTCACCACTAATAATTCAGGGCAGATATTGTTTTAGTCACCACTCATAGTTCAGTACAGGTTTTATTTTAGTCACCACTAATAATTCAGTGCAGGTATTGTTTTAGTCACCACTAATAATTCAGGGCAGATATTGTTTTAGTCACCACTCATAGTTCAGTACAGGTTTTATTTTAGTCACCACTAATAATTCAGTGCAGATATTGTTTTAGTCACCACTCATAGTTCAGTGCAGGTTTTATTTTAGTCACTACTAATAATTCAGTGTAATAATAATTCATAGTTCTCATCAGCAGTCAGATAAAAACGATGCAGGAAAATACAAATGAACTATCATCAATAGCCAGCAAAATTGGGCTTGAGATCAATCATGAAAAGAATAAAGTCATGAAAAGTTTAATTCCAACAGGTGACAAAATATACATGGAAAACAAACCAGTAGAAGAGATCAATCACTTTATCTATCTTGGAAGTCACATTGATCGAGAAGGGGATACGAGCAAAGAAATTAGAATCAGAATAGCTAAAGCAGCAATGTCTTTCAGAAGCCTTGAAAAGTTGTGGAAATCAAAACTCATCAGCACAAACACAAAACTTAGGCTATTCAAATAAAATGTACTATCAACCCTTACGTATGTGTGTGAAAGCTGGAAAACAACAAGAGATATAGAAACAAAGTTGAACACATTCGAAAATAAATGTCTAAGGAAAATACTTGGTATAGCATGGAACGTATTCAAAACAAACGAGGAAATTAGAGAAATCGCCAATCAATCACTAATATCTTCAGTAATAAAGAAAAGACAATGGTCATACGTTGGACATGTGATGAGAAGAGATAATAACCGAATAGCAAAGCAAGCCCTCATATGGGAAACAACAGGTAAAAGAAAAAGAGGAAGACCCAGAGAGACACTGAGAAGAACATTGATGAGAGATGCAAGAGCAGCAGGAATCGGCTCCCTCAATGAGATAGAACTGCTTGCACAGAACAGAGACAGATGGCGAGATTTGATAAAATATCTTTAAACGAAAACTGCTAGAACAAAAAATTCATATAGGAGAAGGTGTATCTTGGTCTACGCCCTATGGGCCGGTTACGGCTCGAAAGGTCAATAGATAGATAGATAGAATAACTCAGTGCAGGTATTGTTTTAGTCACCACTCATAGCACAGTGCAGGTATTGTTTTAGTCACCACGCATAGTTCAGTTATAGTTATTTGAAGGTCCCGGATTCACTGCAAATGAATGAAAATCCATAATTGCTCAATCGCCCGTACCAATGGAATCATCAGAATTTAACATTTCATGGAATATCCAAACAAAGAAAGGCAGCTGCAGTCCACATCGTAGCAAACACAGCACACATCAAAAGACATAAATCATAGTAGCACTGACAGTGAACACAACGGAACTGTCCTTCGTCATATGATATAATCATTCATCGTAAGCAATCTGAATATAGAAAGACCATCCGATGAAACACACAGCTCACAGTGTGCACAGAGCACTAATCTCAGTAGCACTTGTAGCAAGCCAGACTTGGAATATGAGGAAACTGCAACAAGGAACCTTTTCAGACAGTGCCTCAATGGTTCATTGCCACCTATCCACCATATTAACATATTAATAGTTCAGTGCCGGTTTTGTTTTTTGACAGGACTAATGAATGGGACACATGACAATAACACATCTGTTTACTTTTCTTTCTGTTGTATGAAGATCATCAGTAAACTCTATTATTGATATTATCACTGGTGAAATAGTCTAAATACTCATATGAGATACACAATATTTTTCTATAGCACCTCATTGAGATAGAACTGCTTGCACAGAACAGAGACAGATGGCGAGATTTGATAAAATATCTTTAAAAGAAAACTGCTAGAACAAAAATTCATATAGGAGAAGGTGTATCTTGGTCTACGCCCTATGGGCCGGTTACGGCTCGAAAGGTCAATAGATAGATAGATAGCACCTCATTTCCATAACTTGTATCCATTTTGCTTAGATCTGCTGTCAGAGTCCACATTTCACAATAAGGGAACAAGAAAGATATAACAAGAGATTGATTTCATGTGATCTTGAAGCCTGGAGTGATATTTTCTTGGCTTATTAAACAAAATCTATTATCTTAATTTTCTTTTTGTGAAGACTTTTTTATTTTTATTTTACTAGTAGTTTAAAAGCCCGTTGGGCAGAACACTTCAAAGAAATTCTTAACCGTCCACTACCTCACAGTTTAATAGATTTTGAAGCTGAAACACCAGCAGCAGAATTAGATGTAAATTTAGATGACTTCACCTTGAGTGAAATAGAAACCACCTTAAAGCTAATGACCAATAACAAGGCTGCTGGAGAGGATAAGTTAACAGCTGAGATCCTCAAGGCAATTGATAGCCATAATTTAATACATCTCCAAAAAATGTTCAACATCATTTGGAAAACAGAGAAGACGCCTCATAAATGGAAAAAAGGAATCATTGTTAAGATCCCAAAAAAGGGCAATCTTAGAGATTGTAACAACTGGAGAGGCGTGACACTTTTGTCAGTTGCCTCAAAGTTATTCTGTAAAATCATCCTAAATAGAATAAAGGATTCAATAGATACAGTAATGCGTGAAGAACAGGCTGGGTTTAGAAAAGGGAGAAGCTGTCTTGACCACATTTTCACTCTACGACTTATATTGGAGGAACATATTGAAAAGCAAAAACCTTTTGTACTTAACTTCATCGACTTCAAAAAGCATTTGATAGTATTCATAGAGATTCTTTGTGGAAAATTCTGAAGCAATATGGTTTACCATCAAAAATCATAAATATTATCAAAGACATGTATGATGGTTACACATGTGCAGTTCGAACAGAGGAAGGACTGAGCGAATGTTTCCCAATAGAAACTGGGGTTAAACAAGGATGTATTTTATCGCCCTTGTTATTTGGAATTGTTATGGACTTCATAATGAAGAAATGCTGCACTGGTAATAAAGGCATCGAATGGATACAAGGAGACCATTTGGAGGACCTCGACTTTGCTGATGACATAGTTCTCATCAGCAGTCAGATAAAAACGATGCAGGAAAACACAAATGAACTATCATCAATAGCCAGCAAAATTGGGCTTGAGGTCAATCATGAAAAGACTAAAGTCATGAAAAGTTTAATTCCAACAAGTGACAAAATATACATGGAAAACAAACCAGTAGAAGAGATCGATCACTTTATCTATCTTGGAAGTCACATTGATCGAGAAGGGGATACGAGCAAAGAAATTAGAATCAGACTGGCTAAAGCAGCAATGTCTTTCAGAAGCCTTGAAAAGTTGTGGAAATCAAAACTCATTAGCACAAACACAAAACTTAGGCTATTCAAATCAAATGTACTATCAACCCTTACGTATGCGTGTGAAAGCTGGAAAACAACAAGAGATATAGAAACAAAGTTGAACGCATTCGAAAATAAATGTCTAAGGAAAATACTTGGTATAGAATGGAACGAATTCAAAACAAACGAGGAAATTAGAGAAATCGCCAATCAACCACTAATATCTTCAGTAATAAAGAAAAGACGATGGTCATACGTTGGACATGTGATGAGAAGAGATAATAATCGAATAGCAAAGCAAGCCCTCATATGGGAAACAACAGGTAAAAGAAAAAGAGGAAGACCCAGGGAGACACTGAGAAGAACATTGATGAGAGAGACAAGAGCAGCAGGAATCGGCTCCCTCAATGAGATAGAACTGCTTGCACAGAACAGAGACAGATGGCGAGATTTAATAAAATATCTTTAAAAGAAAACTGCTAGAACAAAAATTCATATAGGAGAAGGTGTATCTTGGTCTACGCCCTATGGGCCGGTTACGGCTCGAAAGGTCAATAGATAGACTAGTAGTTTATATAATGAGATGGGATGTGTATGTGTTTGACTACAAATTTGCCATCAGATGGACTGTGGTCAGATCATGTGTTTCACTGAAATGGTGGCCTGACTTCATTTGTTGGGACAATGATTCTTGGGCATAACTACTGATCATGATATCTATATCGAAAATGGCATGGGTGCATGGAGATTATGCTGCCCGTGACTGCCATTATAGCAATCCAGAAGTGTCCTTTTTGAGCTGTGTGCCATTTGTACAGTTTAAAGTGGCACGTTCAATTGAACAGTTTTTATGAACGTAAAAATGCACAATATTACAATATTTAATAGAATAATATGGACGGTCGAGATGAACACTTTGTTGGTTGCTGGAACATGGGCTAAGCAGATATGCCTTGTTTGCAGTGAAACACACAAAATTATATAATGTCTTATATAATGAAAATAACCAGTAACAAGTGATTTGACCTCTCCAATAGATGAATCATGTTTCATTTTTGGGTACTGATATGGCTACAATCAGTCCAGCTGCAAATGGGTACCTTACTCACAGATCAAAGCTGATATGACAGTGAGGATAGACATAGGCCAAATCTGCACAGGATTCCAAGGCTTAACATTGTGATGCCTCAGATATTTTATATCTTTACCTTCTATATAATCTGTTTTAATGCTTGACAGCTTAAATTTGCCATTGTCCATGATCAAATATGGACATTAATACCTCATTTCCCTGACTCCACTTCTCCATTTATTACTTACCATATTATGTGCCATGAGATTACTTCTACCTCCTGTTGTTATTTTTAAAAAATTCAATACTTTCAATAGTATTATTTTTTGCTCTTTTTTTTCTCTCTCTGTATTTTCATAGTTTCCCTTATCTCAACCTCAGATTCTCTATCCCCCTTTCTATGTCAGACTTTATGTATGGAGATGTTGGAAACCTTGACTTCACTGCTTTCATCCTAAGAATCTTTAATGAGGATGTCTTTAAAAGCAAATAAAGCAGAAAGAAACATTTTCATACTCAAAGTATTTGTTTTGACTTTGAATTTTACTGTAAAAAATGTATCCCTGTCTTTTTTGCAATTTATGAAAGAAACGTTGCTGATTTTTGTGTCCTGTGATGGATTTTTTCCCCAGCATTTCTAGATGTTAGCACTCTGGAGTTGTTTTTTGAATTGTACAGTGGTCTACCCTTGTCACTATCATCTTTGGTAATATTTATTTGTTATTTTGCTTAATAATTTTCCTTTTGCATGAAATGAATATTTCATTAAATATCAAAGAGTGATATTGAATTGTTTCTAGTCAAATAACTGAATGGGTAACTATTCTGTTTAACCTGTAATTTGGAACCATCATTGTGGTACTTTTTAATCTTCCTTTTTGAATGTAATACTTACAATTAATGTGACATGATTAAAATGCATAGAATAAAACCACCTCTGTTTTAATTTAAATGGCAAAATGTACTTTCAGTAATGTCTTTTTTTGTGTTGTGTAGTAAGAATACTTTTAGCCTTCTCATTATGGTTTTTACTGTTTTAATTACAGTAATTTAACATTCTGTTTAACTAACTTGTAGATAAAGTTCCTGACATTAATTCTAATGAGTGTTATTCCTCAGGCTCTGTCATGTTTAGTGCAGGTTGCCTCAGTGAGGCGTTCATTGTTCAGCAACACAGAAAGGGCCAAGTTCCTCAATCACCTGGTGATTGGCGTGAGAGGAATTCTGGAAAATCCACATGTAGGTTGTGTTTGTGACAATAAAAAAAATAGTACAAATATTTCATGTCATGAAGAATAAAAGAAGGTTGGTTTTTTTATACAGTTGTTTTTTTTTTAGAAGGTTGTTTTTTTTTTAGTAATCTTTTTGCTGGTTTATAAAGGAGGTTATTCTTCTTCTATCACCTTTAAACTCAATGTGTAGCATAGGTCTTCAACAAACACTTTCCAAGCCTTTCTGTTTCTTGCCATTCTTTTAAAATCATTCCATATCTTCCTATCATCTTCATCTCTGCTTCCACCTGTCTTCGCCAAGAATATTTTGCACTTCCTCTTGATCTCTTCCCATGGGGATTCCAAAAAAGGGACTGTTGTGTAATACTCTCAATTGGCTTCTGCAGTGTCTGTCTCTCTTTTGTTCATCTGAAGTATTGTCTACATCTGCAATGTCATTTCCTGTATTTTTACTATCTTTTTATAATTATTGCAGTGGCCCATATAGTTTTGTCTGTTGTATCTAAGGGCCAATATATTTTCCTCAGTCTACTATATTCAGTACAGTCTTGAAGTATGTGTTCAGCAGTCTGGAGTGCCTGCTCACAGGTACATGTGGCTAAGGTGCCGATCTTGAATTTTGTTTACATGTCACTGTGAAGTCAATTGTGCTCTTTTCTGAGGCGTATAATGATAACTTTTTCCCATCTATACATATTATGAAAGGCATATTTATTTGGGGCTTGTGGTCTTCTGATTGATTTGATTACTCTGTTTCTTCTGATGGTATGTAACTGGTGCACCAGTTTTTGTGCCTGTCGCACCTTCCTTTGCCAGCTGATCTGCTTTATTGTGTCCCGGTATTCCACAGTGAGATAGGATTCACTGCAGGGCAACTCTGTAGTGCTTGCAGAGTTTAGTCAATATGGTCTGCAGATGTGGCAATTTTCCGAATTGTAGTGCCTGGAGTGCTGATCTTGCATCTATCAGAAATGCTATGGACTGTGGGATTATATTACTGTTCAGCAGTTTTCTGTTACCAACTTTATTGCTTGGATTTCTGCATTGTAATTGTGACAATATTTCTCAGTTGCTATTTTATTCATATCCCTCGTGTGTATTTGGGTATTCTGTGTATGCTCCTGCTCCCCCATTCTTTACTGCATTCTGTGCTGATCCGTGTATACATGAAGCTATAGATCTTGTGGGTATTCTTTATCCAAGAAACTGAGAGTTAGTTGTTTTATGCTGTATACTATCTGTTCGTCAAGTATTCCTTTCACTTCTGTCCATATTTGTATCAACAATCCAGATTCCTCTGTCCAAGGGGTCTGTTCTGGTATGAGTAGTAGAGTGCTGACAACTCTTGGTATGTCTGGCATCTGTCTAGAAACTTCTGCATTGTGTGTCCCATCCAGCGCCATCATCTTTATTGTCATATAGACGGAGAGCCCGTATCTTTCTTGGATGGCGGATTTACTTTTTTTCTTTTCTTTGACTTGTCCATGTTTGTGAATTTTTCGCGGCTTATTTTTTTTACAGTACAGGATAGCCAGTGCCATGCCCAACCCTCCTTAGTCACCTCCTACGAACATACCTGGTAGGGAACAGTGCTACAATTCTTTACTCCTCTTTCAGGCCCTGGCAGAGCATGGGTACAGGAAGGATATGCTGAAATATAATATTACTGGTGTGTGGACTTCAGTTTTATTTATTTATTTATTTTTTTGGCTTATGGCTGGGAGTCTCCATCATATTTTCTTTCCTTACCACAGTGGATCAATTGGTGAACATCTCATTTTTTGGAAGATTTATGTTTGTGTACACATATGTGCATGCATCTTTTTTTGCTGACATCACTCCAGGGTTCCCCCATCCCCTGAGTACAGGTACCAGGGAGATTCTATAGGGAAATTGTTTGGTGCTGACCAGCTCACCCATAAATATGCTAATGAACGTGGCAGAATATGAACATTCATTGCCATATTCTCATACACCAGTGGCAACAATGTACCCCATTTGTACTATTTTCTTTCAACAATTAAAACCTTCATTTTATATTTTTTTTCCACTAGAATTAAGCCATTGTTAATCATGATATAGGGGGATTGGTTTGTCTTGAGGCATCTGGTCTTGAAACAAAGACACTGTGAGTTCAAATCCTGGCTGCACCAATTGGAATTTTTATTTGTGATTTCTCTCTGCTGCAACCGCCCCTGGTCTCAGCAGTGAGGCTTGACTTAAAATGTCACTCAATGGCAGAAAAAAAATGAGTACATCCAAAGATGGAGTTATTTACCTTGCTGCGAGAGACCCTTGTGCAGGTTATGGAGTAAAAAAGGATTAACACGCAAAATTCAGTTCCTAGTCTTTAGGGACTTTGCCAGAGGTGAAAGCTGGCGAATGCAAAAAAAAAAAAATAATCATGGTATGAAATGTTTGATGCTAGTTGATGTTTTTTTTTTTTTATCTTTTACAAAGTGTAGAAGTTTATTAACACTTACAGTCTTTTTAAAGGTGTGCTATACATTTTAATGAAATTTTATTTTTCCTTCTAGAGTCTTGCTGATACCAACAATTATCACGAATTTTGCCGTTTGTTGGCTCGGTTGAAGTCGAATTACCAGTTAGGGGAGTTAGTCAAGGTGGACAACTATCCTGAGGTGATCAAACTGATTGCAGAGTTCACTGTTTCAAGTTTGAGAGTAAGTTTCTATTTGATGATTAAATGTAATATTTGTTACAAACTTATCTCTTCTCTACTTTCTCCTTGTTTAGTTATTATGTAAATCACATTCTCCTAAATTTGTCTGTGTGTGGACATGTCCCAAAATTAATGATAACATTATTGTTGTGTGTAACAAAAGTTCATTAATTTTTCTCCAAATTCGTGAAGATAGTATCTTGTGCAATTACTAGCAGAGTTCTTACATTACTAATTTATCACACTACTTTTGTTTCCTGTCTTGGGATAACCTTTCCATGTTCATTCATTCTCATCATATTTTTTTTTTATCTCTTCTATGTCTATTTCTAGGTATCTTCGTTTGTTTCTCATTCTTCCTGTGTACAATTTCTCTTTTCTTTAACCAGTTTCGATTATTTTGTTTTGGATGTTTTGTTAATAGTAAGCTATGTAGAATTAGTTTTATTTACTTACATATCTCTGTGTACATGTTGTTTGTTTGTTCCTGCTGAGGGCCTATTGAGCTGAAATGTTGTTTGAATCTGTGTCGTCTACTAATCATGTAAAGCTTTTTCTGTACCGTTTTTTTCTATTGTTTTTTTTAATTCTCCCTCACATTTAGCTTTGCTGCAACTTGGCATTTTTATGCATTCATTTGCATTTCTTTGCCGTAACCCCTTACCAGCACAATTTTTCTTGTGGATTTTAGAACAAGTTCCAACACAGTTCTTTGTTGTTAAGTTTTTTAAATTGATGTCTTTATCAGTAATTTTGTTTTTACTAAATTATCATCAGTAATTAATTAGTGATCTTATCATACCATTTCAGTTCCTCAGGTTTGTATTGTAACATTTTGATGAGATTCTGACTTTCTCTGAATAGATTGTTGGAGAAACAATTTTGAGATATAATTCTAGTGACAAATAAAGTTGATTTTATTATTTTCTTGACTGTTTATACTTGTTCACTAGTTACTTGTAAGTTAATGAGGAATGCTGCAGTCAGTTCAGATTTGCATGCATTTATCCATCATTTTGTGGTGACCTTATTTTTGGTATTTTAAAAAATCACTTTTATTTTCTCTTTTTCAGCCTCCATATGGCAGTTGTGGAAGCTGTTTTACAACTAAGTTGTGATAATTTATCCCTCTTGACATATAGCTTGATCTTGGCTTATTTGAAAGACTGGTTTAGCTTCTCTCATTGATTCTTACACTCCTAACAATGATAAGAAGCTTACATCTGCAACTGCAGTGTGGAGGTTGATTAAGGTCTTGGTCACTTCTACTTGTTTAGCTCTGACACCCAGAGTCAACTTTGAGTTGCTGACTAATATCAGCTAATTCTTAGTCATTAGTTTAATTTAATTTCCTGTTACTTTATCAATAGTTATATCTAGTGTAGCTGCAGTTGATTATATATATGAAAATGAGTCATTACAACAAGCTTATTATGCTTTTAAAATGTAATGATATAGCACTTAGACATTTTCTTATTCTTCTTTTTTCTCATTTGACTTTTAGGATCCAGGAGAGATTTATTTTGTGGTCTTTTGCTCTTCTGTTGGCTTCTCCTGTTTTTGTGTTTCCTGTTTCTAATATTCCTTCAATTTATCTTTTTCATGGTCTTTACTGATCTATCTTTTTTATGGTCTCCATCAATCCATCTCTTTCATGGTTAGCCCTAGGATCTAGTGTTTTGGCTCAAGGCTCGTTGTGCTTTGATTTGATGTCTGTCATATCATGTGGCAAAACTGTTTTGTCTGTTGCTTCTTTATGTATTCAGTGGCAGAAATTACTCCAGGCTTTTTTCTCATTTCTTTATTTCTGATCTTATCGCTCAGACTATTTCTCGTCATGCATCTAATATATTTCATTTTGGTAGTGGTTATTTTTCTTATTGTCTTGATTCTAGGATCCAGGTCTGACAGGGATAGCACAACCTTAGGACGAAGATTGTTTTGTAGAGTTTTTTCCTGTAGTATATTCTGATTGCTATTTTTTATTCCGCCTGTTTACTCATTGACAATTTTATTCCATGTATTTGATTGTATTCTCTTACTGTTTTTACAGTTGTGGCAATTTGCACCAAATAGCATTCACTATCTCCTGAGTCTATGGCAGCGCATGGTAGCATCTGTCCCATATGTGAAAGCCACAGAGCCACATTTGCTAGACACTTACACACCCGAAGTCACAAAAGCCTATGTTACAACCCGGTTGGAGTCTGTACATATTGTTGTTAGGTAGGTTAATTATGACTAGTTTACTATAATATAAATATAATAATTAAATTAGAGCCAGTAAAGTTCATTGCTATAAAGTATACAGGCAGCTTTTTTCCATTTGTCTTAATATTTAATAATAATAATAACCACTCTGTTTCTTTATTTAATATCTTGTGCTCATACAATTATAGGAGTATCTTTCCATTTAGATGTTTAGAAAAATTATTTCATTATTTTTGTACAAACTGATGCACACAATAAAAAAATTAATTCAGTTTAAATAAGAATATTTCTTTACTTTGAATAAAATAGATCTCACATTTCAATAAAAGATTATACAGCACTTGTGATCATAACAAAATGGCAAACAACCTGATGATTGAAATGTATTAAATGACAGATGTAATTTTGTTTTATTGCTTTATTTTCTGTCCTTATTTAGTCATATGGTACCTAAATAGCTGTCAAGAAACCTCTCTTTCTATATTACTGTTACTTGTATTTTGTCAGGGATCAGATAGAAGACCCATTAGATGATCATGGACTGATAGCACAACAACTTGAGCAGGTTGGTCATAGTATATTTATTTTGTTTCTATGGTTTTATATATGCTCTAGAGAGGACTGACTAATGATGTTCAGTGAATTACATCTTATAATCCATATTTTTTTTAGGTGAATCATCATACTAGGCCCAAAAAAACCTGTAAAAGTAGGGAAAAAAGTATACATCAACTTTAATTGTTAATTTATAATAATAAGCAATAGTAAACAAAAAAGGAATTGAAGTCAATGGTCACAACATAAATAATTTACAATATGCGGATGACACAGTCTTAATAGCAGAGACAGAGAATGAGCTACAAGAAATTATAGATATAATAGTAAAAGAAAGCAACAAGAAAGGTCTCAGTCTGAATAGTAAGAAAATAGAAGTAATGGTTATATCGAA
Source organism: Megaustenia siamemsis (assembly GCA_032433765.1). Classification (NCBI taxonomy): domain Eukaryota; kingdom Metazoa; phylum Mollusca; class Gastropoda; order Stylommatophora; family Ariophantidae; genus Megaustenia; species Megaustenia siamemsis. The sequence continues at coordinate 151,279,391 of JAVIAB010000051.1, read as the reverse complement.
GAAACAATCACCATCATGCAGCATACAAATTAACAAGACAAATCTGAAACAAGTGCAACATTTGAAATACTTGGGCACAGTGATAACATCAGATGAAAGATGCAACACAGAAATAAAAAGCAGAATAGTAGGCCAAAATAGCATTTCAGAAAATGAGAAATATCTTATGCAACAAATTTATGTCAATAGAAATGAGAAAGAGAGTTCATCGATGCTATATAGAACCAGTTCTGACCTATGGAAGCGAATCATGGACAGTAGACAAACAAATGAAAAGACGATTATAAGCCACAGAGATGGGATTTCTCATAAGAATGTTGGAAGTTCCCTGGACAGCTAAAAAGACCAATGAGAAAGTTCTCAAAGAGGCCAACACAAAAAGGGAGCTCTTAAAAAACATCAGAAAGAAGCAATCAACATTTTTTGGGCACATCATGAAAAGAGGAAAGTTGGAATACTTGGTTACAACTGGCAAAATAAAAGGAAAGAGAGATTGCAGATGACAAAGAGAGAAAATACTGGATAACTTGGTGTCATGGCATGGAAAACAGTCAACAACAGAACTCATACGATGCACTGTGGATAGAAGATTGTGAAAGGACATGAAAGCCAATGCCAACCGGTACGTCACATGATGATGATGATGATTTATAATTAAATAATAGTAAAAAAGTAAAGTACCCCCGTCACGCCAAGTGGCGTATAGGGAAATATGGTGTTAGTGACCCTATATTTTACAGACCTTCAGCACATGATTTTTGGGGTAATCAAAGTCGGTATTACGCCCGTGCTGCTTTACTTTCCCAGAAAAAAAATCCGGTACCCATTTTAAGGCTGGGTGAACCCAGAAGCCGTCGGTTGGGATCGAACCTACCCCTTGTCCTTTGTTGTCCAGTTCACTAACCACTGAGCTATCGCGGCTCCCATAATTATATAATATTAATTAATAATTATAGTTTATAGTATAGTTTTTGCAAATTCTGACTTCTAGACACAACATCATATTCATCAGATTTCTTGTGAGCTGGATAGTCTAGAGGTACAGTGTCAGCTTCTGGACAGAAAGAACTCGGGTTCAAAGCCCACCAGAAGAGGTGGTGATTTTTCAAAAATATGAAAAATTAATCCATGGTTTCTTTATGACGTTACCCTTCCCTGATCTCTTTGGTAGTGAGATCCGATATCTAGCCCTCTCGGAAGGGGATACCAAAGCACCTATGAATTCATCGAGGAGTGCTTGGTCATGTGGTAAAAATTACTGTTTTGCTGGCTGATAACCAAGCGTTCGGTGTTTTAAATCTGCGGTAGACAGAAAGGATTTTTTCTATTGGGGTTGAAATAAAAATCCTGAGTCTCACACATCGTGTTGACTGTTTTGACCAAGTGGCTTTTATTTGTCTGGTCCCGTCAAGAGTTCGTGACATACACCATCAGCTGTATTTGGTAGATGTGTTGTAGGATAGTTTTTAAAAAATTAATTTTTAAAATATGGATTCGTCCGGTGTGTAGTGATGATGATCAGAATAACAAAAAAAAGATTTCTTTCAAATTTTGCAGCCTTTTGAATAAAGGCTTTCTCTCCTAGTTAGTAAATGGTAGATTCAAAATGGAGTCAGTTCTAGTTTTAAAAGAAAATCAAATAAAGGCGTTTACTCTTGATTTCATTGCTCTCAGATTGTATTAATTTAATATGTAACTTTATAACTGTATCCTTTATAGACAATAATCTGACAGAAAATATATCGATTTATTAATTTAATTCAAGTGAAATACAATATTTGTGTGTGAAATTGTATGAGAAATCACGCTCACTCATGTTGTCATCATCAATTCTTGCTATTTAAAAAAAAATGTGTATGTGTATGTTACTCTACAGGTATCCACACAACAATAATGTGTATGTGTATGTTACTCTACAGGTATCCACAATAGGCAGATGTGAATATGACAAAACATGTGCCTTGCTGGTGCAACTTTTTGATGAATCTGCTCAAAGGTATCAGGAGCGAATTTCTGGAGGACCATCAGTTGATCAAGCAATTGAAGAAGGTAAGATATTATAGAAACATTCTCTGCCTGATAATCTTATTCTTCTACCTGTTAATGCTTTGTGAGGCATAGGTCTTTAACAAACATTTTCCAAGCCATTCTGTTTGGTGCCTTTCTTTTAAAAACACTTTTCCTTGCAGCTATTTTCCAGGGTTCTATCAAACATCTAGAGTCTTAGATAGAGAACCCTTATCTATTCTGAATGATAGTGTTATTTTTTTCATTTCTTTGACTTATCCATTTTGTTTGTGTTGATGAAGTTTTTGTGCTGCTTATATTTTCACAGTAAGAGGTACTGAACACCATGCCCATCACTCCATATGCGTCATTTATGATATTTCTGGTAGGGTACAGAGCCATTATTCTTTATTCTACTTTCGGGCCCAAGCAATCCTATCTGATAACAGCCATGTCTATAATAATTTTTGTGTAAATTCATTTAAAATTGAAAATGTTGAATGTACTGAGTTCTGTAAATTGTTAAATATTTTGCAGGTCGACTGACATGGTTAGTTTATATAATCGGTGCAGTGATTGGTGGCCGTGTATCCTTTGCCAGCACTGATGAACATGATGCTATGGATGGAGAACTAGTGTGCAGGTCAGACATTTCACAGCATTATTTGCTTGCCTTTTCACTTGACTTTGTGTATTTGTGTCTGTATTGTGCTTCTTTGTTTATTAGTTTCTTTTCTGCTGAGGACATGGGATTTATGGGTAATTGTTGGTGGTGTCTTTAACTCTTTCTGTACGGAAGTTTTTTATCAGTGCAATGGAAGAGATTTCAGAGACAACATTTTTCATGGTTTTAGGAATCAATCTACATATTTTTATATTTATCTAACATATAACATATTATATATGAATTTTTAGATAATTGAACAAGGTATTAGATATCATCAACACAAAGATGATATAAGACGTGTAATAAAAAAATACCATTCGGACAACACTTAAAAAGTCACACAACACTGCTCCTGGTCCAGATGGTGTTCGGTACGATGACATAGGCGATTTAGCTGACGACGACTTGACAAAACTGGCCAATGAGTTTAATGTCAGTATTCGGAGTGACCAGATTAAGGAGGAGTGGCTACACAGCTACTTACTACTGCTAAAAAGCCAAACAAGGACCATTCTCAGATCAGTGCTTACAGAATCATCACAATGCAGAACACTGCGGGCAAGCTGCTGGAGAAAATAGTTGCCCATGTCCTCACCTGTCACCTTGAACAGAAACGCGCATTCCCACCCACACTCGGAGGTTATAGATATACATACAAAGAGACATGGCTCAATGTGGCAGTCTTTGCCTATGACGTCTTTAAAGGCTTCCACAGACAAGAGGAGACATGTGCTGCTGCTATAGATCTGGAGGATGCATACAACAGGGTACCATTTGAATACCTCATGCATATGCTCCTCAAACTGGCGGTGCACCCCTTCCTCATTAGATGGATTGCTGCGGCACTGTTTCAGAGGAAGATGATACTCAGATGTGGAAGTTGGTCTTCCGAGCCAACATCCATTTGTCCAGGGCTGCCACAAGGCTCACCATTGTCACCAGTTCTATTTAACGTGTACACAATAACGATCATGGAACAACAACTGGATAAGAGGGAACGAACTATGACTTTTGCTGATGATATTCTGGTATATCGACAGGGAAGAGACAGACGGGGAATCGCCCTCACAATGCAAGATGAACTCGATCGCATTTCTTCCTGGTGTAGGGTTTCAGGTGCCTTGGTTAATCCTAATAAAGCATCAGTTTCATGGTTCTCCCTTAACAATCATATTGTTAATATGACCATACCGGTTGTACGAATGGGAGCTGATGAGGTGACCAGGGACAAGTTGATAACATACCTTGGAGTTAAGTTTGATCGCAGCCTGTGTTTTCGGGACCACGTCAACCATGTGATAACAAAATCCCACAAAGGATTAGCCGCCTTGAAGGTCATGGCAGCTGCCAACACCGAGCAGAGGCTACTTACGATAGCGGCTGTTCCAGGGATTAGTCCTCACAACAATCGAGTATGCCCTGGCAATTCTTACTGTCAGTACGTCACAAATTTATCGGTTGTAGAAAATACAAAATGTAGCCATGCGCATTATCATAGGATGTACAAGGGACACTCCCTGTGTAGCAATGAGGTATCTTCTTGACTTTCCAACCATGGATGACAGAATCAAGATCTGGAGAGCATGAGCATACCTGAAGATTAGTGCAGATAAAGAGCATCAATTGCACCATAAGCTCAACACAAGGAAAGGTGTCAGGCTAAAAAGGGGCAAATCATGGGTGGGCCGAGCAGAAGATGTCATCAAACAGGTCTGTGGGCTTACCAATATAGCGTTGGTGAGGAGTGGATACCGGTGCCTACGTCATTCAAGGGGACTTTCTCGTGTATTGTCACACTCTTCAGGAACAGTAGGGAACAGAACCAGGTCGTGGTTAATGCTGAGGTCAATGGTCTCATCTGCGATAACACTGATAAGAAAGATGCAGTCATCTATACAGACGGATCTGTAAGATTACACCAAAGAAGTGCATGGGCATTTACAGCACGCTCGGCAGGCAGAATAGTCAAAGAAGACAGTGGTGCATACATCACGACCGCGAGTAGCATGACAATGGAGATGATGGCAGTGACCAAGGCATTCAAATGGTTAGAGTCACAAGATTACACCCACGTTTGTATACTTTGTGATTTGATGTGCATGATAAAAAGAGTGGAGGCAGGCTCTGTACACATGCAATGGGTAGAGTCATTGCAGAAGTCCAAAATACGTGAGGTCACCTTTGTCTATGTCCCTGGACATGCGGGAGTACGGGGTAATGAAAGAGCGGACAGGTTGGCTAGCTGTGCTGTCGTTGAGGACGAGTAACCAATGGATCGGGCGGACATCATCAATGCCCTCTGAGACGTGGGAAGAGCACAGGACTTCGATAAACACAGATCCACGTCACTTCTTCGGATGATGGAAATAGGAGCTAAGATGGGCACAGCCAGAAATGAGAAACTTAGTTGCCATGTAAGAAGACTTATCAACCAACATAGTACTGGAGTCGTCAGTCGCTGGACACTGCGGGACTTGCTGAGGAGGGAATCTGAGCACCTTTGGACATGTTTGGAGTGCAATGATGATGACCCGCAAATAACTCAATAAAAAATGTGGCTTGATGACAGTTCACACTAATCAAATTAAGAGCGCTGCAAAACTTACGCTGTCAAAATCGGCACGGCGCACATCATGTCAAAACGTACGGAAAGAGTTAAGTGAAGACCTAATTTACTTGACATCAGTTTCTCTTCTTATATGCCCTTGGTTTATTTTTCTGTCACTCACACATTCATTGTAGAAATATTTTGCTGCCTACTACCAGGGTTGACCTATCTCTGAATAATTCTCAGGGAGTTATTTGTGGGTTATCATCATTGCACTCTGAACATGCCCTTAGACTCAGATCCCCTCCTCAGCATGTCCCTCAGTGTTCAGCAAATGACAGTTCTGTGTTGGTTGATATGTCATCTTATCAGCCCACTAAGAATCTTGTTTCTGGTTGTAACCATCTTTACTCCCATCTTTTTCACCCAAAGGAGTGATGTAGACTCATGGTTGTCGAGGTCCTGTTCCCTTTCCACATCTCGAAGGACATTAAGAATGACTGCCTGATCCATTGGTTGACCGTCTTTGGCAACAGCAGAGCTAGCCATCCTGTCTTCTCTTTCATTTCCCCGTACTCCTGCTTGTCTAAGGTTGTAGACAAAGGTGACTAAGTATTGCTGACTTCTGTAATGACTCAACACACTGCCTACGTACATAGTTCACCTCCACTTTTCTTATAATGCTCATCGAATCACTTAGTTTACAGGCATGGGTGTAGTCATGTGACTCAAAGTATTCCAGCTCTTGCAGTCTCCCCTATAACCTATAAGATCTGAAACCATGCAGTAGTGTGATTCAGTAGATGTTTTAGTGGAAAATGAAGCATATACTCACATGGTTCTTAGAATCAATTGTTTTTACAGCACATCATGTCAGTCGGCCCCTCTTAGTTATACAGCACCTAATGTCAGTCACTTCCTCTTAGTTTTACAGCACCATAATGTCAGTCACTTCCTCTTAGTTATACAGCACCATAATGTCAGTCACTTCCTCTTAGTTATACAGCACCATAATGTCAGTCATTCCTTTCTACTCAATCTGTGTAAGATTTCAAACTTTTCCAATTTCAGGATTTGAAGATTTCAATTCACTTTCAGATAATTCATCTCTTTTTCAGGGTATTGCAGCTCATGAATTTAACTGACTCAAGGTTGGCTCGGGGTGGCAGTGAAAAGCTTGACTTGGCCATCTTGAGCTTCATTGAGCAGTTTAGAAAAATATATGTGGGGGACCAAGTACAGAAAACATCAAAGGTAGGACTTTTATTACTATTGCATTACCTCTTATTTGATGTTGTTGCTTACTAGCAGGCATTTAATAGTGG